>VCJJ01000607.1:3700-15440 GCA_024139415.1 Backusella tarrabulga | reverse complement strand
TATATTTCAAAACAAAAAAAAGCGCCCATATATTTATTATCAGGTAACAAAGAAAAAAAATATCACGAAAACACCAATATTTAGAGTTTAATATGGATTTTATTACTTAATGTGAAATGTTTGACATCGAAAAAAAAATTATTGAAGTTTTGCAAGATCATAATTATTCTGTAGCCATTCGCGCATTGTTTGAGGTGATCGGCCAAGCATGATACCAAATGGTGTGGGTCCTTCTATATCCTGTAATGAAACCAATTCATAAGCAAAGAGATGTGGAAAGCCAATGGCAATAAATTCATCGTATTTCTCCTGGTGAGAAACTTTTTTAGTCTTGATTTCTCTACCGAGAACATCACTCAAGACGCCACTGACTTCCTTTGCAGAGAGTGAATCGCCAATCATGGTATAAACTGAGTTAAGATGCTTCTCGATAGGTTCAGTCAATACAACGGAGGCCAATTCAGCAATATCAACAGTTGAAATGTAGCCATATTTATGATCCAAATCATCAACAACCTCAAAGGTATTATTTTCCTTCACCGTCTTACCGCTGTGCTCGAAGACGGTGGTTAAGAAGCGACCAGGTCGGAGAGCCACAAGAAATTGACCGTCTCCCTTCTCGGCGAGAATTCTTTCTTCACCACCACGATGTATGGCACTGATATGTCCGGAACGATAAGGAAGGTTGACGGTGAAGGATGAGAGATCTACGATTTGTCGTACGCCAGCACCATAAGCTATCTTTGCAAGCAAACCCTTGGTAGCCTCAAAATGAAGAGTAGCACTAACTAACAGAAACAGACGGTTGTGTCCAGCAATTTCACGTTCAAACACGTCAGTAGTTGTGTAGTCTCCCTGAACAATGCTAAGATTTTTGGCATCGGGATAAAGCTTTCGCGCCTTTTCGACATCACGAACGTAAACTGTAACGTCGGCATTTTTCTTTAAAAGAAAGTTGACCAGTTTTGAGCCAATATCACCGGTAGCACCAAGTACAAAGATTTTATCTGACATATTGTATAAATGTGTTTGTATAATATATATAAACAAATAAAAAAAAAAAGAGAGAGATAACGTCTCCCTTTTATATGAAACTTAAAGCTTGTAATTGCCGATTCTGAGCAAAAAACCATTTTAGGTAATTGACGTACGCCATCTGACAAAATGAAATTGGGATTTACGCAAGCATTTTTATAAAAGGAAATGTAGAACTGAGTTTTTTCATGTTACTAATTAAGATGGCAGAGGGCATAAACCAAGTGAAGTACAACTTATACACTTGTATATTATACTAAAAATGTTGTATAACATATTAAGTACCAAAATACATTTGTAAACCTGTCTATCGAATACCTTGAAATAATATTGCCTTCAAGATTGGCTGGCGTTGTGCAAAAGGTAAACTCTTTATCTTTATTTATACGTGTTTTGGATATCGGCATTTTCAATTGGAAACATGATTCATAATGATTACAAATCATAGTTTCTAGTGTAAAAAAGCAATATAAAATATATTCTGTTCCAAAATGGGCGTATTGTGCCATGTTCTCGTTCTATTATTCAAATGGAAACATCTTCCTCGCTCGTAGCTCTCCCAACAGTGAGAAATGATATTGGATTTCGGCATGAATCGAAAGAAATAAAGATGTATAATTATTTTGTGAAAATTGGTACAGGTCGCGAAAATAAAGTGGAACACGTCTTTCAGTTTTATGATACAAATATAAAAGTAAAACCCCTCGAAAAGTGTCGTTTTTTGTTGATCATAGTTAAGTAAGAGGTAGAAAGAAAAACAAGCATCTCTCTTCTGGTAAATGGGTAGAACTCTAAAAAACCACACTACAGTCGTCCCTCGCTAGTCTCCGGCGTTTGTGATATCAAGATAGGCCGGAAATTAGAGGGGATGGGGTTTAGCGAGGGACCACATTACACACAACAATCAAACCATCGTTCTCTCCTTTAAGTGAATATTGTTATTTTAAGATATGGTTTAATAATTATATAGGAAGACACAAATATTACAAAGAAAATAAGAAAGTGAAATCTTTTTTATGTATTAACAACAAGTAGTATGCGAGAAAGTCGCTCGACAAGGGAGAGATGGATAGGGAAACAATTACTATTGGAAGGCATGACGTTCACGTAGGAAAGAGCATGATATCTTCTAATAATATCACGTAATGTACTGTACGCTGAATGGTCGGTTTGATTATAAACAAGATGTATCTAGACATAATTAAGTTAATTTATTATTATCGTTCTTCCTTATATCATTTTTTTTTACCTCTACAACAAGTGGACTAGAGTTAAATAGTTCATTATTTGGATTTTCTGTCGGTGGAGAAGAGTGTATTAAGTAACCGCTAGCCAATGGTATCATCCAGACTTCGCCGTCCAAAACAGAGTCGATTTCAAGCACACCATAAGATGCACGCTCTCTTTTATTTGAGTACGCCACACGATGATTTAATAATAATGCCTTTGTTTCTGAACCACTCAAGTTATCTGCTTCAAAACTACTGGATGATGGTTGTGCCATTCTCCTTGGTGTTGTACCGCCATTATTAGCACTCATCATAGGAACGCTACCTCCTCCAGCTGCTGATCCACTGGCTGTAGGTGTATTCATTGTTTCAGGTGTTGTATTGCCTGTCAAATCGCCACCATCAGCTGAATCTAACGTAGACGCGACATAAAGTGAAGATTCCATATCAAGACCAACAATTGCAACCTTTTCATCATTTGGAACGACTTGTATCCATGCCTGTAACTCTTCCTCAAACATAAGGCCTATTTTTGCAATGACGAACGTCCAAGAAAATCCGGTACGCCCTGCCACGTCTTTTGTACGACGCCAAATTTCCTCAAATATTAATGGCAGTTTACTTTGTTGATTATCGATGATAGAAAACTCGACCAATTCACCACGATTATCTGTCCAAACCACGATGGTCCATCTCTTATCAAGACTAAAGGTGTAGCCCAAATGAAGTACTGCATTGCTTTCCAATATGGTAGGGAATTTTCCAAGTGCATGCTTCAGCTTGAATTCAACGCTATCTGGTATCGGTTTTGTCAATATAAAAGGAGGTGCGTACATTTCAATTACACTTCTGCTGTTATCGTGAATCCTGCCCAAAACAACATGATGGCATTTACTATAAACTGAAAACGCAATTTCCTTTAATCCAAATTTGAGACATCCACCAAAAGAAGTAGAACGTAAAATGTGCTCTATCGGTACCAGTTGCATTACTACTTTGGCGCGGATGTGATTTGTAGCTTCAGTAGAGTTTTTCGTGGGCTTTTGATTGTTGTTTTTATGGTAATTATACATAAGGTTACTGAAACACCGGCTAAGCTTCAAGTTTGACGATAGATGTGATGCGGGATTCACGAGATAAATCACAATATTTACATTTTCTGCTACAGCTCCACCTAAGGCAGCTCCTAATTTTTGGCATTCTGCAAAATAGCTTCGTATTTGTCTATCCTCTGAAGATTCATTCTCTAAGGGAGCTATACAGTTATCGTTAGACCTGGTGATTGAGATAATAAAATAAAAAAAAAACTTACGTAGCAAGGTTACAGGTACCAATCCTTTACGGTAATGCCCCACATTGCCAGGATGATGTGCTCCCAATTGACATGTTTCATACAGGACGCTCAACCCCTTAATAAACTGCATTACATTCGACCCAATTGCATCGTTTCTAGGATACAAGACGAAGTAATTGATATGTTTTTTGTTGGAATAAGGTTCCAGGCGTAGTTTTTCCCAAAACATGATTAATTTGGAAGTACCTTCAAGGTATTCATCCTGTCTTCCAACCACGATGTTTGGAGGTCGAAGCGTATCCAAATTGGGTTCTGCAGGTCGACGTTTTTTTACTTGGTATTTGCCATACTTGGAATGTGCTTGGTTTGTTTCTGTAAAAATTAATTAATACGTGAATCTAAGAAGAAAAAGATTTTGAATTACCTGAGAGGTCATAATATTGATGAACATTAAGTGGTCCCTTTACAGTAACTGACGAAGGTAGAGGAGGCTGATCTATGTACATGGAATCGGTATTGGCTTTAGTTTGAGTAAAGATATCAAGTAGTGTATTTTTAAAATCTTTGATCATATTATCAACATCATATGGTGTTGATGGGGTATGAATGGTGTCTATAAAAAAAGTAAATATTCATGCCTTAATCTATTTCGTTATCCCTCTCCTTTGCCTACCTCCATTGAATTGCTGTAGTAAATTTCTTCTTCGTGCTACTAGTGCCTTCGCAGACTCGCCTTCATTTGCTTCAAATCCATTGGATGATATAGATTCAATACCACCAGAAAAAGGGTAACCACCCAAAACAGCTTGCTGGCACAAATAGTCTAATGCTCTAAATTCTTTGGCTATATTATTGCTATCAAATGTCTCTGCGCGGACAATACTTGTGGCAATTGTTCTTGCAAATGGACTGTCATAATCAAACGCCATGTCATTAATATCGAGTTTCTTTTTTGATTTCGAGAGGCTGAAAAGAAGCATCTGAACGTAATTGTCTTGTATACGACCCAATGAATGGATAGTTGTGGTTGTTTTGTTATCCTCATCCATTTCACTCCCATTGGCACCATCGTCTTTATCAATTTCATCACTAGTTACTTTGGGTATTGCTTCTTCCATTTCAGAATCAGAGTCGGAATATGAGCCACTGCTGCCATCACTATCGCTGTTGCCACTACTGCTGCTACTGCTAGAGACCATATCCGCATCGCCATAGTAATTCGAGGACGTTGCAGTTCTACTTAAAGGGGTGTCCGAGCTTTCCATTTTAATGGTAATATCGTCATTACCATTATTGCTATTATCCTGCTGCTGTAGTGCTTTCTGTTTATCGGATGGTTTCTTGGCAGGTTTTTTTTTACGAACAATGGGTACATAATCTGGTTTATATGGATTGCGCTTTGATTTTTTACCATGTTCTTGTTGTAACAAAGGTGTGTACATGAACTTGCCACCATCGCAGTACTTTGAATCATTAATGGAATACTCGGTCTTGACTGGTGCAAATTCGGGGGGAACGAACAATGGATCCTCCGCTTTATCCTCTGAGAACAAATGCAATGATGCAGCTGGATTAAAGCCATTTTCTTGTTTAGGCATTGGTACTTCTAATGGAGTGACGGACGTGTTTTCTGGTGTGTCCAATATTGAATTATTATGATTTTGAGGATTTTCATCCAACATTGTTGAAAGTTCTTTCATATCCATCATACCATCATCATTTAATAATCCGTCAGATTGATCCAAGACATTGGGGTAGCCTTCCTCAAGTTTTGGTTCATTTAATTCAGCAACATTTGTAGAGGAAATCAACATGCTAGGTGGCTTGCTTATGAAAGTATCTTGCTCCGGAGCTAGTGGTTGTGGTTGTGGATGTGGAGGTAGTGCAGGCGTTGGACCAGATTCAAAAAAGTCAAAGTCTTCTTCTGTCACGCCAAAATCAAAGTTATCTATATCATTCATACCATCATCGATCCATCTACTGTTTGACATATCCATCATCATACTGTCCATTCCATTACCCTCTCCTAATGATTCCATACCAAATGCATCTAAATCCATCGCACTAAGTTGTGGTGACTGACGCTGAGATGGTTGCTGTTGTTGCATTTGTTGTTGTTGTTGTTCCTGTTGCTGCTGTTCCAGTTGTTGCTGTTGCATTTGTTGTTGCTGTTGTTGTTGTTGTTGTTGTTGTTGTTGTTGTTGTTGTTGTTGTTGTTGTTGTTGTTGTATTAATAGTAGTTGATCATTATTGTTATTGTTATTATTATTATAGTCATTATCTGCAATAATGGGCGTATTACTTGTATCCGCTGAGCTCGAAACCACAGAGTTTAAGGCAGGATTCGTATCCGGAAATGTTGGCATATAATCCATATCTTGGGCACCGCCACTTGCACCGGGTATACCAAACTGGTTCATGGCAAAATCGGCCAAAGAAGTAGAACGGTGCTTTGCCTCGTCCAATAGAGAACCAGGTGTACTGTAATTTACATCATTATTCCTAACACTTCCGGGCGTAACAACAGTCTTTGCAGCCATTAGCGGACTTGAAACAACATCCTCGTGCAATATATTATATAAAAAGCTATCTGATTGCTGATTTTGTAGTTGATGATGATTTGATGATGATGACAATCTATCAAGAATAGACTCTATTGTTTTATCCTGAGGGCTCGTATAATTCCAATAATCACCATTATAGTCCGCCTTTTCATTCCATGCCCAACGACACCATTTGTCACCCAAGTCCTCCGAAAAGCCCTGATTATACCCAAACAATCCATTCATGCCTGCAATTGCAGTCGGGGATAGTTTTGAGGAGGACGAAGTAAATATAAGAGCAGTTGGATAAAAGACGTGTTCTTCACTCGACGTTTTAATTGCCACTAAGCTTGGTAGATCGCTGTCGTGTTGTTGCTTTATTAGATGTTCATAGGGTATATCGAATAGTAGAGACCATCGCTTTAATATATTTTCGGTTAATTGAGACGACAACGAATAATTATTGGAGGCTGTATGAGCAGTCTCGCCAGAAGGGCTTAAAATCACTAGTAAAAAGTAGTATTAATGTACTCTGTTGCCATTGCAATCTCCTGTTCACATACCTTTTCTTCCCCGCGTATGAATAGCTTGCAATGTGATTGGCTGTATTCGCATGCGACGAGTATTAGGCTGGAATATTAAGTTGGTATTTGCCAAGTAAATGTTATAAGAACAGCATAAAACCGTACTCGTCTCAGCACATGCGTTGTCTCCCAGAATATCTTCTGATCTTTTTGGAAACACAAAAAACTCGCCAAGAGGGAACCCACCCTTTCTTTTCATTTGTCTTTTTGTATAGTAACATAACGAGTTAATCACTTTAACTTTCACGCGATTGTTTTTAATCCAACAAACTTACAGATGAACGAGATTTCGAATGGACTTTATAAAATACTTGTATTCTTCCGCGACTTTAACGGGTGAGTTTGAGTTGGATTGCGTTGAAGACGCAACAGGAGAAGCAGTTGGTGATTGCATTTTGGAGTAGGCATTTTCCCAGGTGAACAACCCGACTTTAATTTCTACAATACATTTTTAAAAGTGATTAAAAATGGCCAATTCGCTGCTTTTAAGAATTTCTCTAACCTTCTAGCGCGTTTAAATCTTCCATCGCGTCTATTCGACCAGTATGTTTTTCGTCGAACCAAAAGACCCACAGCTCGAGCGATAACAAGTCATCTTGTTGCTGTTGCTGTTGTTGTTGTTGTTCTTGTGTGAATTTCCATACTGCCGGTATATTTGTTGATACAAGGTTTGTATAGGCTCTCATCAATATTAAGTTGTCATCCGTTATCGTTCTTTTTAAGTAATTTACAAGATTTTCTTTTTTACATTGCTGATGGTACACTCTATAGCGTATTTGTGACACGCCACTCTATTCAATATCATGAGTTAGTATCTATTCTTCCATAGCATTAAACTTCAACTTTATTATCAGTACCACAGCGAGTATATTGGTTAAACTTGAGTCTGTGAGCATAAGTTATTGAAATATCATTTAAACTGTGCTTGTTGTTTATTGTGTGGGTTTGTTTCTGACAGTTAAAATAAAAAGGGCAAAATAAAAGAAAAATTACTTTAAAATAAAAAAGGAACACAACCAAAAAGGGCAAAGGAACTGTGTGTACGACGAGGCAACCGATTTCACTTTGGAGTTCCGTTGATTGCGTCATTTATCATGAACAAACGATGGTGAAGTGCAAAAAGTGAGATATAATGAGTGGATGTTATAAAGATGCCCGCCCTTTCTTTCACTGCTAACCTTATCTTAATTCACTTGTTTATCAAGAAACAAAGTGTAAACTTGGATCAAAGAAATATAAAATGAGATTAGATTACCAAGCTGATTTTACACTACGAGAGATGTTAATTCTATATAAGGAAATACAAAGTGAAAAAAGTATAAGAAAATTTCTTACCCATTACATGTACATGGAAAAGCGACTCTAATTGCAGCTGGAATTGATATATTGCAATTCTTATTGAGGATGAAAATGGCTAGTAGCACAAGCACATGTGTAGGTGGTCCGACCGGCAGCTTCAACAACGGACAAGTCAACGGTGTACAACAAGCCATACACCTACGTGCAAGTACTACTTTAATGGCCGAGAGAGCAGAAAGCAGAGAGAGAGAGAGAGAGAGAGAGAGAGAGAGTAGAGAACAGAAAAGGATGAAGAAATGTTGAAACTAAAAACTGGCCTTTCTCTTGAGTATTTATAGTTTTTTTGGTCGTTCACAGACCAAATTATTTTATTCCAATTAACGATCAAAAGTAGTTGAATGAGTCTTGCAACACTGTTTTATTTTATATTTATTAGCAGCATTGTCCTATTTTATTACAATTGGTAGCCAAAAATGGCTACAGCATTATTTACCTGCGAGACTTGGCTCAGTGGTAGATGGTAGGCATGTTACCCGCGCTGTCCTGAAAAAATTCCTTGGAAACCAAAAGTAGCTGTATGAGTCTTGCAGCATTATTCATCTCCATTGATAACCAAAAGTAGTTGTATGAAGCGACATCGTATAAAAGGGTTGGGTATATATTTCTAACCTTTTTTATTTTATTCCTTCCCAAATAACTTTTACTTCCTATTTCATCTTTCATATTTATCATTTGTTAATTTATTTTCCTCAATGGCTGCAAGATCTATTACAGTCAAAACCTCGGTTCAACAAGCTGGGTTTTCAAATATTCACCGCACTAGACTACAGTAACTTATTAATAGATTTGACATTCTTACAACCCATGCGTATGTCCTTTGCCGATATGTTTTTTAACAGAGCTTATCGCAGATTTAAACTTTGACGTCCAAAGTTATGTTAATCAACAATTTGTCATGGGTTAGGTTTAATTAATACTACGAGTGATGAGACCAATATAATGGAATGGAAAACAAATAATGAGCTGGTACAGGATTATTTTTTCTTCCAACTATCTTTTTTATGAGAAATGTAATACACAAAATAAACATCGTAAAAATTAGCCTCAAAGCCAAAATGCATTTGGTTTTGATGGAGTATAAATAATATCAAAACAAAAACACAAACACGAGAGAAGAAAACAATAGACTTAGCAAAACAAATGAAAAAAAAAACTTTACTTTTTTTTTGTTTGCTACATTTCCCATTGTTGATTTTTCTTCTTTTTTCTTACAAAAAGCCAGCTTTTTATTTAGATAAAGTAAATATAACTGTGATATGTTTGTTCTTGGGATAAGAAATGAAATAAAAAAAGAAGTGGTAAGGTAAGAGAATAGAGAGTGTAAAAAAAGCAGAATTGGTTACAATTTTTTTTATATAAAACCATTCAAATTTATTTATCAACTTTTTGCTTCTTTCTTTCAAAACATCTCACTCCACTCAGGCCAAACATAAAGTAAGTGCCAGCGTATCATAATCTTTGTTTGTAATAACATATATAAATATTGTAGCTCAAAATTACGCCATGTGCGAAGCTTTCTGTACGAGAGATATGCTTCTCTTCCTTTTTAACAATTTGCTCTAACATTTTATTCATATTTAGATATATCCATACTGATAACATATCACTTATAGATTCCCATTTTTTTCATATGAGAAAAGGTATGTCTAACATGATGTTCTTCCACTGTTCTTTATCCATTAACTATTTCCAGCTTTATTAGATTAATCTACACGCATTTGCTACTCTTGTTTTCATGGTCACTTCACCGCTGCTTGGTTCTGTCTATTGCTGTAAGGTATAGTATAACCCCTTCCTCCTTTACACAAATAGTTGCAGTATTCCCATCAATTTTAAATGTATTTTACAAATGAACAAAAATATTTTGAGCCATATTTTCAATACGCGTTTTATGGGTATGGTAGCGGTGATGATGGTGGTGGTGGTGGTGGGGCTTGGTTACGGTTTTTTATTATTTGTATTTGATTTTGATTCACATCTGTCTAAGCTCAATAAGGCAACTTTCACTACTAGTGGTACAAGTCTAAAACTTTGAACTTAAAAATCCAAAAACAGAAACTCCTCACTCGTAGTGTAATTGGTTGTCCCAAATTCAGGGTTTTGACTTGATTTTGATGCATTGGCCCTCTCTCTCTCGACTTTAATTTAGGCAAAAAAAATGGGCCTATTAACATCTTTTATACTACTTTAAAATAAATTTCTTCTTACGGTTACTACAGAAACCAATATAATCGTTTGTTGCAATTTAATATAACAACGTCTTTTTTCTGAAAGACTGATAAAACCACTTGAGATAAATCTCTAAAGTTTTATCATCTCATTTTATCAAAATTACATCAGCATTTAGTTGTAATAAAGGAATGATGCATTTCTCATTTAGATACAAATTACTGAAGAGAATCGGCGTTGAAATTGCTCTCATCAAGAAGAACAGGATAGTTGGTCATAGGATAATCTTGAGTATATATGGTCCGGTAAAGGTAGCAACAGAAGAGCAGTTAAAATTGTCGAGGCCAAAATGCTAACAATGACTCTTATGTATGTAATTCTGTCTGTTTTTGAAATTCGCTGATTGCTACATTTACTAAATCACGGTTAGTGATATTTAGGGCACGGTGTTGGACTATACCCGGTTAGGAGAGGGGAATTTGGTTTTCCCTTGATTTTATTGTAGTTGATTTTTGCATTGTCAGTTCTGTATTTTGCCTAGTTCAAATATATTCAAATACAATAAAATCAAGAGAAAACATAACCCTTATAAATTGGGTATAATCCAATACTAAAATATGGCTTCCTCAAAACTCAAAGCTAAGATGCTGTATATAAGTCCATTACAATGCATAAGCTTCACTACTGAAATGTAGTCGGAAGATATGCTATCACTAGTAACACATTATAAATATTACGATTTAAATAAAAGGCAAACGTTGTAGTATTGTGTAAATTACAACTGGTATTATTTTAGATAATGACTACTTTATTTCAAGTAAACAAAGTAACGTATTTAATCAATATAAATATATACTTTATGCTGCTTATATATACATAATCTTATGAATAATAAAGCACGTAAAAAGAGATGCCGATGGTATTATTTGATTGTCATAAATATTCCTACTGCACGTAATCGATTTTTTTAGTTCTTGCTTTAAATGGGCCAAAATAAACAAAGATTTAGTAGAAAAATAAAAAAAAAGGCACTGGTGAGTACTCTTTTTTTTTTTAGCTGGAGTGGATGGAGAATATATAACATGTTCGTAAATATATATAAATAAAGGAACTACAATGTTATTATTAATGAACACGATGTTTAACTTTTTTATCTAAATTGTAAATGATGCAAAGTATCTTTCTTTTTTCTGATCCCCCATTGTCAAGGGAAATAATTATCAAGTATATCACGTTCTGGGAAACAAAGTGCATAAATACTATAAATGTTTTTACATAGTCATTTTCTCTCTCCTTTTTCTTCCCTCTTTATTTATTTTAGTCTTGGAATACAATTTATTTTAGATTTCCATTATCAAACAAATAAATATAATGGAGAATAATATTAACGACACCTCAACATTAAAGGAATCTCCTCTTGACATGGAGAGTAATCTCACCTTTTCTACAAAAGTTGATACCAATGGAAATAACACACCAGATGAAACAGAGAAAAATAACAAGCGCTCAAAACCTAGAACTGTTTTA
>VCJJ01000603.1:0-10989 GCA_024139415.1 Backusella tarrabulga | reverse complement strand
TGCAGTTGTACGCAGGGAGGCGAACGGAAAATGGGTAACCACTAAGAGGTGGGCAGGAAAGGGTGGGGTTGGCAGCATTTGAACCTGCGCGTGTAAATGATTTACAAGAACCAGTGTAGCGTCTTAGCCAACTACACCAACCCCTTTTGTTTTGCAGTATAGCCTGGCATTTGGACACATGAGTATGGATTGAAGTACTGTTTCCAGTTTCCAAAGCAGTGCCAAAACGCCCATTGTAGCCGATAGGGCCAATATATTTTATAAGATGTGCAGCTTTTTCAGGTTTTACTGTGGTACCGTGTCCTGGGTTGATACCATAATCTTAGTTTCCCTTGACCCTATTTTTTTCTCATCAACCTTTTCTCAATAATTGTTCTCCCTTTTCTCATTAATTTGAATTTTTTTCTCATTTTCTTGAAAAAGACAGTAATACATACAAAAATTATAGTGCAGCATTAAATAAGAGTTCAATTTATTCTTATTTGTCATTTCTTCAGTTATTTTTTATACCCATTGTTTTTGATATTCGGTACCTCTTTTATTGGATCTACCACTTATACTTTATTTAGTTATTTTAATTCAATAGCAAAAATCATAGTATTAACAATATCAACGATGGCAAAAAGTATACTGTTGTAATAGCGTTATACTAAAGAGTTTCGTGACCAAAATAGAAATATCAATGCATGTTTGCAATGAGGTAATGGTTTCTCTCTAATTATAAAACAAGATATTATGTTAATATTTTTTTTCGCGTAAATATTCCGGTGTAACTATGCATTTTGTTATACCCCTTCCTGAAAAACGACTAGCAACCTATTGCCATTATCACACAGTCTTTTTATATCCAGATCATTTGAGTTCTATTTATCCGTTTTACTTTTTCGTTAGACAATTAAGACATTTGTTTGTCTTACCATTGATTGGATAACATGCAAGACACCTTTGTTCCTTAATAACACAAATCCTTCCAATTCACGACAGCCGAATCTTCTATTATAACTAGTGTACACCCGAAGAATGAATTATTTGTTCCAGATAGAAATATTCCAGCTAAAATTAAAAAAAATGACCTTAAAACACTTGAAATTGAATAGCTTCAGAATTATGAATGTTTGTTACATTACAACGTTAATTACCAGCATTTTCTGTGAATGGTGGCTGAATTTAAATGTCAAGGTGTTATTCAAAAAGAATTATATGCTACCTTTATGTTTTAAAGTCAAAAAATATTTAACTAAGCATATCTAACGTTTAAATACCATTTGATAATGGAATGTGATTTTTCTTCTTCTTTTTCCAAGAACTACTTCATGTTCCTGTCGATCTCTAGTTCAAAATCCGAAACATTATCATGACAGTCCTCTAAATCCTTCAGGAAATAGAGTCCGATTTTCACAATCTATCAAGTAGAGATTTATTTCCGTGGCGTAAAACAGATGTTTTTCACTGCAGTAGAACCTCTCCGAGATCTTTATTGTAATCTTTACTATTTTTTTGAAATGATGGTACTCATGTCGGTAATTCAAACCCAGAAACGGTTTCGAATATCGAATATTGGTATTGGAGATATCTCATACTTGGCTTGATGGCAACCAACTTTCAAGCGCATTTTAATATCATTTTTAGTCAAATAACAAAAAAACTTTAGTGGTGACATTCTATTTTATGTATCACGTTGTTTTTGAATACATTTTTGAAGCTGAAAAGGCCATTATCCAGTTTCTCGGGCAACTTTGGAATGTATATATTGAAAAACATTCTCCCATAGTAGAGATGCCTCCAAATGCTTCCCATTTGCTCCGAAATCTTTAAAATAAGAATTACCTTAAAACATACATTCGAAGCATATGATTCAAGTAGAAATCGGTATAATTTTTTTACCGATTGGAAAAACCAACCTTTCTAAAAAAAAACCTTTGTGCATCTTTTGTGGAGAATGAAAATGCAGAGATAAAATGAAAAGAATAAAGGGGAAGAATACAATTGCATGTAATGAACCGGATGAAAATAAAAGTGTACTGGAATAAATTGTATCCATTACATTACTTTGAAAGCAAGCATGGAGAGTTATTATAAAAGGAAGAACATGTCTGTTTTTTTTGTATAACGGTGTATGCTTTGATTAAAAAAAAAAATCTTTGACACATAAATTGTAACTACCTTTTCTCGTTTCAAAAGATGATAAAAAAAAAGAATCACTCGACTGTTTTTATTACAAGTATATGTATATAAGCACCCTTTTTAATATGTTATTGTGCCTTGAGTAATATCAGTTGGGCTTCCATAATTAAGCAAAGTATTTGTATTAAATTTATAATACCTTTTTTGAAACACCAGCCTAAAACCTTAATTCAAGCCACTCTATTAATACCATCATCGTTTGGTTTAAAAGTTGATAATTATCATTAGGCGTATTTTTTTTTAAAAAGCGATGATGGTTAAAGGATAAATGGTTTATGGTCCTCCTCTTTTGTGCCAAATAGGTGAACAGTCTTTTTTCTTTTCGATCACCCAGAGAGATAATGAATGGGCTTATGTATCCCCTATCATCCATTTCTTTCCCAAAAGGAGTTCAATATCTCACTTTTTGTAAATTGCTTTTATATAGACCTCTATACAACGAAAATAGAATAGTAAATCTGCCCGCTTGTATCCTTTAAATTTTTATGTCATGATGAATTATAAAAAAACATGAAATCATAGTTATCGTCATATAATCTATGCTGTCATCCAGACGCAAATCAGTCATGCTTATTATCTGCTGCTTTTGACTGTGGCCCAACTTAGGAATCATGCAGAATCGACTTGAGCATTAGCCTCTTTCATGTAATTACATTGCCAATAATGATAAAATAAATGAAAATAAATGAAAATAAATTACTAAGAGGGGGAAGTGGAAATATGATAAAAAAGATAATAACACGATGGGTTAAAGCCATAAATGAAAATATCTCTCCTTATTCATTTAATAAAAATAGTTCTTTGTTAATGACCTTATTTTGTCCTTTTTAATTGAACCATGTACAGCCTTCCTACGTCAACAGATATATTGGTTTATATAAAGAGCCCTCTTTTTTCCCTCTTTGTCTCTTTCTCTTCAAGATACCTTTCGATATAGAAACCCCCATCACAATGAACAATATCATCAAATCTACCAATAACAAGAGAAAAAGATCCGCAAGCATACGCCCCTTATTTCAACGCATCAAAGTGTTTATTGTCTCCAACACCACATCAATACCAAATCTACGTCGATCCAATACCTTTCATTGTAAAATAGCACCCGAGCCCGAGAAAATTGAAAAAGCACCGATGCGTAAATTCTATTCAGCCGGAGGTAAAATAAACAAGCAACTTTAATATAAAAAAAGATATTGACTATAACCTATTTAGACATTTCGACCATCTTGAATGAAAAGAGCAGGACTCAAATCTACTTGGCGGAATGTCCCAAAAAGAACGTCATGCGGAAATACACAAGAAAGGATTTTGTGGAGAATTGGTGGGCTTATACACCACCACTTCAAACAATTTACTTCTAAGAAGGTTTTTCTGATGATAAGAGAGAGAAAGAAAGAAAAAAGCATATATATATGTACCATTTACCACTTTTTGTATATTATGTTTGTTTAAATGATTATAATAATAATGTTATTTCTATTTATTTGTAAAGAGAAAAAAATGATATATTGTAATAATAATGTATGAATGTGTTGTGTATATATTATGAGTGGTATTTACAAATTAAATAGTAGAATGAAGTAACGCTGTAGTTTCATCAGGTATTCTGGTATCATTGTTCTTTCTATAGAATGATTTCATACGTGTCCATAAAGACTTGCCTTCTTCGACCAGCGAAGTACTATCGTCCGATGACTTGAGATAAGGAATACTGCCTTGTGAATCGACGGAATTAGAGGAAGAAGAAAGGCTGGAAGGTTGTAAGGAAATGGTAAGCACACCGCAGACTAAAATAGTGATGCCGAAGAGCACGGCAATCACTTGCCACCAATATAACCGATCCCATTGATTGTAATACACCAAGCCGTTGAATAAACAGGAAATATTAAATGAGCAGAAATTCAGTGGGACTAAAATAATCGTATCACAAAGCTGAACACCCCGATTTAGATAATACAGCTGGAAGGGAGGAAAAAACATCAGCGAAAGCAAATAATGAGATATTTGTTTGTATAGGAATAAATATGACTATATGCTTACCTGTAGAACAGCAGTAAAGATCAATGCAATTACAATAGCCCATGTGAGTGGGTAAATAAATTGGTTGTCATGGTGAAACAGAGTCAGCAACAGCAACTCTAATCCACTCTTGGCAAACAGCATGGCTTGACTGCTAATATTAGCTCCGAAAACGCCATAACTTCATAGAAAGAGTGTCAGTTTTCTCTTTTCTTAACATAATGGAGTGCCCATATGTATAAATACCTAATACCGAGCCACATCTTCAAATCGGGATGGTACCAATGGTCTGGCCTTTTCTTCATCAGATACTCAATCACATGAGTCGCGGATAAACCAATCATAATCATGATTTCCACCAATGTAAAGTAAACAATGAATGAAGGTCTTTTATACAGCTTTATCAGATCCTGAAGGGTATGGTTGGGCTCAGGCACTGTACCGAACCCTGCAACAAATCCTGCTCCTAATACAATCATTGCGGTACCTAAAAGAGGAGGAGGCTTAATATAAACATATTTATAATATATTGTATATCTTACCAAGAACTGTTCTTTTTGTAAAAGGATCACCTAAAATCCACTTTGCAAACACAGCATTAAACACCAGGCCAATAGCGCCCACAGGAGCCAATATAACAATGGGTAAATAGCCAATCGTGCAAGTTGATGCAACGAGATTAGAGACCGTATAGATCATGAAGCCCGTCAGCCATAACGCATTCCGACTTGAGGCATTTTGAACATGTGCTTTTCGTTGAAGTGAGATACCAAACGCCTGTGTTGCGCTTGCTATAATGGCAATGAGTAAGGGACTCCAAATTTCCTCTTTCATTCGTTTTTTTTTTGTTTTTGTTTTTTGGTAAGAAGAGAGAAAAAAAGGAATTAAATTCTAATTTTAGGAATTGTTTATATACGCAATTTTTTAAAGCACCCCCCTTTTTTCTTTTTAAACTTTTTTTATCGAAATTTATTGGTCATTGTTCATGGCTGGGATTGATCAACTTTTAAAAAGTTAATTTGACTTGATTGCCAAGCTCATTTTCCTATTGTTTATACAGAACGATTGAAAGACGAAGAAAAGAATGAACAGACCTGTTCTATTTACATTTTATTTATTATATACATTCCAAAGCTAATTGAACATCTGTACATCTGTTTTGCTTATCAAGAAAGAATCGGAACAATAATAATAATAATATAATAATAAGACTAAAAATAGAGCTTAGCATATACCAAGAGGATCAGTACAGCTACTCTTTCATTCTCCCTCTCCTTATTTATACATTAAGATCTAAAGCATCCTTCATACATGCAAAGGACGTAAATCGGCTATGTCGGAAAGTGAATGCTGCATTATTTTTTGCGTGCAAAAGAACGTGGCATCACGAGCGAGAGATCAAATCAGCGATGACCCCCTTGATATCGGTCAACTGATTCTCTTTCTGAAGATCATCTTTTGTTTTGAAATAAAAATGTTGCTCACATGAAAAGCTTAAATTGTTTATGTAATTTGTTTACTACCAAGATCAAATCAATTAGAGAACCTAAATAAGCGGTGATCACTTTGTAAAAATGCATCTTTTTGTTATTATTAGTGGTTTACTTTTGTACAGCAACCATGTTTTTCTTGAGCAATGCCAAAGTATTGATATGGCTCCATGTTTACATTGAGAAATACTAATAGGCTTCCTTTTTAAGAAAAGAGAAAAGTAGAAAAAAAAACCTGTCACTGAAGCATATTCCATTGATCTCATTGTCTTCCTTTCCCCCTCATTTTCTTTTAATAAGAAAAAAATGCTCAAGCTTCCTGACGAAATTCTACTCAACATCTTTTTACGCCTTCCCGTAGTACAAAAACAAGAATGCATGTTTGTGTGTCGCAAGTGGGAGAGGATCATATGTGCTCGTGGGTTACTGACGTCCGTGTTTTTGCTTCCTGTGCAAGGCTCTGGCTCGTTTTTTTGGCTCATCAAAAAAATGCCACATTTGGGGTTCCCTGTTGAAAAACTGACAGCCTCCTTCTCTAAAAAAGAGTGTCTTACGCACTTCCCTAATCTAAAGTCGATTAAAGTGAGTGTGTATTTTGACGATGAGATCGTTCATGAATTTCCTGCCGAATTAACTACAGCCATGAAAACAACATTTAAAAGAGATCAAATCACGGAACTAGAGGACGTGAGTGAGTTTTTCGTGACGCGCTTGTTATTGGCAAGTGATCTGTGTTACGGTCTGGTCAGCCTCAAGCTGGAGGTATTTGGAGACATTGAAGAAGAGACCAGCGATATATGCGTCTTACTAAAGAACGTGCCTGTGTTGAAACAGCTCACTATATCAGAGCAGACCCTTTCAGTGGATGTTGTGGATACGATTCACGCCAATATTCCTTCTATAGAATCATTTTCTCTGGTTGAATGCATGCTTGACGACTTTGAACTTAACCGAGTGTACACACCAGTCCCTTCCATCACTGAGCTCTTGTTGAACCCAGAGTTATTCTCTGTCGCGCCATTGTATTGTCCATGGATAGAATATGCCCATCAAACATATCCCAATTTGAAGCACTTTAATCTTGATAAACCCGAGCACGTAGAGGAAAATGGACAGGACCGGGAACAAGACCATAGCTATGTACGTCATATGAGGAATTTGGTGAAAACGTCCTATGCCCAATTGACATCAATCACCTTGGATTGTGTTTTGGATGAGCGCTTTCAAGTGCTTCAGGCATTGGACAAGATTGGATGCAGACTCAACACATTAAAAGTGGTGGTGAACGAAAACAAAGACTTTATTGATACCCTTATCGAATCAGAGCAATGCAATCACCTAAAGAAACTCACACTGATAGGCGTTTCAGCCGCAGTCAATATGGCTGATCTCAGCAAGATGAACCAACTCGAGTCGCTAGATATACATTTCATAAAACCTTCTGATACACACTACGAGGAGATACACCTTCAAGGACTGCTAAGATTATCCACAAAAGACCTTGTCACCCTCTTCAACTATTTCCCTCGCTGATAACAAGAGATTGTCCCAAACCTCGCTATTTCTCGAGACATGACTTTAAACACAGGGGCTATTCAAACCTGACTGATTGGATCTTGCCGATGGACAGTGAAAATGGTGCATGCGTCAACGGTTGCATCACCGTGGTGTGTGCTTCGGTGGAGAATCTCTTTGTGGATAGATTGAGGACGTTTTTGGTGCGTGATGTCGATGAATTGAAATCATTTAAATAAATTTATTGATACTTCAAAGATACCTCAAAAAATAAAAATATGTCGCTTGCTAGTATCATACGTGTCCATATGTGTTTTCAGGTATTTTTATTTAAAAAAAGCTGTTACTTTATTTTAAGAGAGAGAGAGAGAGAGAGAGAGAGAAAAGAGGTACCGTTTCTATCGTTTTTTTAACAATATTATGCCAATGTTCCTTCCATAAAAGAGCTTAATCTATACGAGATTTTCTTTACAAGTTTTCGTCTTGACCGTAAATACACACCTGTGCCATCCGTCACTCAAATCTCACTTACCCCAGATTCAGATAACTCCAATGAAATGGGTTGGAAAACTACCAATTTAAAGCGGATTACGTATGCCAACAAGACGTATCCCAACTTGAAGCATTTTGAAACTGCACTGGAACCGCATGATGAGAATACTGGCAAAGTGCGACGTCTCTATATTGACAACTTGAGTGGGATGGTGCATAATGTGGGCTCCCAGCTCTCGCCACTTACACTTTATTGCACCTTCGATGTTGAACACCAGGTGCTTCAGGCACTGAGCGACACCGACTGTAAACTCAGCGCCTTACGTGCGAGAGTGCTGTTTCAAAAGAACTTCACTAATGCTTTGGACGACTCAGACCAAGTCAGCCACATTATAGAACTCGACTTGTTTGAAGTGTGGGACGATATCAACTTTATGGGCCTAAAAAACATGAAGCAATTCAAGTCGCTCAAGATCTCGTTTTACATTTATCCTGAAATATTTGAATGGATGTTGGGAAGCATCTACGCACATCCCAAGGACATTGAGGTGCGTGATATAGTCAAGCTATTCGATTGCTTCCCTGAATCGCTTGAATTGATTTACATTTATGAAGTCCCGCTCAAATTCAATGGTAAAACACCGGAGGATCTACAGTTCCCTCAGATCAAACGCGTCGTGTTTGATCATACAGAGCACACGGTAGAATCAAGACTGGATGAGTTTATTACCGAGCGTGTGCCCAACCTGACATCACTGATATTGAATGTTATCAGATTTGAGGAGGAAACATTTCTATTACCAAACCATCACTTTGAACACCTTGAAGCGACAACATCCATTATCGGCCTAGGACAGAGCAGTATTCGCCTTATCACACAGGATTATTATAAACCTCGCTTCTTTTTACGCCAGGCCTTTCAAAACAGAGATTAATCGAGGGTATCGGACTGGATCTTACCATCGCCCAAGATGATAAATGACAAGGCGCTATGGGTGACAGTCGTTAACGTGGGTTGAGTTCCCTGAAATTGCACCGGTAAGAGAATAAAACGCATTATTTGTGAAGGATGGGTTTTTTTTTATTATAATAAAAGTTATTGCACCTCAAGGGTATGGTGCCATTCATACCCCCTTTTTTTTCTTTTATTTTAATATTTGATGATGAATAGACTTCTTGAACAAGTTTTGTATAATATATTCCTTACTATTATAATCCTTTTGATAATAGGAAGTGACAAAAAAGAGGTCTACCGTTTTATTCAAGCAAATGCTCTATCTAACCACCAAAATAAGCACTGTTTGTCTTGCTTGTAAAAATCATTTAGAGAATAAAAATCATTTCAACGCTATTATTACTGCAATAAAGTGCAATAGTCATGTAAGCTTTTACGTTAATTTTTTACAATCAATCATTTCTCTACTTGTTTGATCAATAATTCTTTTGCTCCCTAGCAATTTGTATTTTGTATTTCTTAGTTAAAAAAAATAGTGTTTATAACAAAATAGCTACGATCCACCAATATACAAACACTCTTGCATCATGACCCTAATTCGTGATATGCAATCGCTTTCTCTAGTTCATAATAAAGCTCTTCCTCATGGAAATATAAAATGTATTTCAAAAAAAAATAAAATAAAAAAAAACTATTTTTGTAAAAGCAAGCAAGACTTTTACACTATCATGTTCCATCTAAATTTTTACGTAATGGTTTTAATAAATGGAAAAAATTTCTTATTTTATATGCCTTTTTCAATAAAAAAAAATCAAATGATAGTGGCTGCTTTTAAGTTTTAAAGTTGGTAATTTTATATCTGTTATGTTGTGGCATAATATCTTTTTCCTCTTTATTTGTTGTTATAATTTTTTTTTGTCAAATAACATTGCTAACCATAATGCCTATCAATTCTTTTTGAAACATGTGGATCACTTTGACTGCCTTTGTCGTGAATCGATCACTGATTCAAGCAGGAAATATAGTCTTAGCAGGCAGACAGGAAGAATACTTTACCAAGACAAGATTAGGACAGGATAAATGAGATACTTATTATTTGTTTATTTATATTTATTTATTTATTTATTGGGATAATGTATATAAAGATAAGAAGAGGAATGTTCAGAAGTTGTTTTATGAGAATATATTAATGATAATATATCAAATGAAGATTATCTTAAAGTGGGGGAAATTCTCTCTATTTATATTGTTTGATGATGGAGCAGTCTGTTCCAGATTTTTTGATGATGGAGCAGTCTGTTCCAGATTCTTTGATGATTTGATTAGTATGAGAATATGGTTTAGGATGACAGTTATAAGTAACCGTACGGTGAGCATGCTGGTTACTAGTCTTTTGGTAACGGTGATACAAGTGGATTCGGAACGACTTCTATTCCGTTTGATTATTCGGTTGGCTATGTAACTCCTCTTGATAGTTATTTTCTTATCTTCCGTTCCATATTTGGATATGTCTTTTCTTTGTTCAATAATACAATTGAGATTCCCGACAGCCTTCCCCCTTTTTTTTTTTTGGTTTTTCTACTTTGCAGAACTTAATGTAATATTTCACACTTTTTTAAATGAATTGTTCAATATCCTCTTTTTTGTGTATTATCAAGCCTGTTGTTATTGGTCGTTGCTTCTGCAGGAGGAATCCGATATTGGAAATCATCTAGCGTTGTTTTCATTTTTCTTTTTTTTCTTAAAAAATGTTTAGCTCCCTGAACTAATTCCATGCCCAATGTAGAGTTAAATCGAATTCAAATGTAATCTTACATGTACATTTTGGATTTATCTTTTCGTCTTTTGATAAAAACGAAGTGGGAAATCCGTTCCAATATATACATAAGCTGTGTTTAGTAAATAAAATGTACATCTCACTAAGTAAGATCGGAGTCTGCGGTATCAAACTCAATCTCATGCGTTTACAAAAATGCTTTTCCTATGAAAATTATTATAGCATCGCTACTATTTGCAGTCATGATAACCAAAAGGAAATGAGTATTGTAGAAAATAGAAGTCAATTCATTTATTATAGAATAATTAATTGCTTTATTAAAATCAAACATCATACAAGCTCAATACACAAGAAGAATACCCGGTTTTTAGAACTCAACCTAGTAGCTAATACTAAGCATAATTAATATACAGTATGCATCGCTTTTTGGTATCTTTTTTTTTTGGAAATAAACGAACATAAAAAGTAAAGCTTTAAAAAATAAGGTGAACGAAACATCTTGAGAAAGGTAGGTAACCTTGTTCATTTCAAACCAATCTCATTACAAAATGAATAAA
>VCJJ01000601.1:38860-49757 GCA_024139415.1 Backusella tarrabulga | reverse complement strand
AATATTTTCTCCCTTTTTTCTCATCAATTTGTAATTTTTTCTCATTTTCTTGAAAAACACAGTAGTCGTTAATACTTTGTTGTCTGCTTCATGCATTATAAATTCTCTTTCGAAAGCGCGGGAGTATTAATAAAAACATTACACAAATCTGCATATTTTTTCTTCATGTGTGATCTTTTCTTTCTCACTTGATAATCTATATTAAAAAAATTCAGTATTAAAAAATGTCTGCTTTTAACTTTATCAACAATGCTTCAAGTCCTTCGCCTTCTCTACTCGACGACCTCTATGAAAGTCAAGAGTTCCATTCGTTTGTGAACCAAGGGTCGTGGCATAATAGTGCAAAGTCGTCTCCAAAGGTTATCGAAAAGCCGACTTCTTCTACAAGTAGTCGCTACAGCTCTTCTCCTCAGCCGAAAAACTCTGCCTTTTCTTTTATTAAGCAATGTATGTATATATAATGTTATAACATTCATCGCTGATGCTCACCCTTTCCTTGTTAACATAGTATCTCCATCTCCCATGCTTCAACCTACTACTGACCTGGCTTTTTCAAGCAGCTCCTTGTCGAAATCAGCTTTTTCAAAAGCAAGTCCTCAAGTAAAGCTAAGCTCAATGAACACTCATTGGTCACGACTTGAATCCGATCGTTCACATGACATTCAGTCCCTCGAGCGACTCTACAAAAAGCGTGCAAATGTACATGAGCAAATCAACCAACTTGCTGATTCCATTCAGCTTGTACAGCAACAAAAGGACACTGCGCTTGCTGATGAGGATTATGCAGTTGCTGAGCGCATGCATGACAATCAGGAAAAAATGAATGCAAGCCTTGTCGATCTAAAGACAAGTGTCAGTGAACAACTTGGTTTAAAAATACGACACTGCTGGCAGAATTTGCATGGAGTGATTAAAAAGGAAACAGAGTATGCGGACGATATGATTGAACAGTTCCAGATTGTAAAGGATGAGAGAGAACATCACTTGGTTAAGTTTGGCAATGATAGTGAGAGGATCTATGAAAATAAGATGCAAGCGCTGCAGAGTCGACGTGAAAAGGTAGAGAGTGATAAAAGGTCAGTATATTGCTTAGCAAAAACAGAAGAAGGGGATAAGAATGTGAAAATGCTCACTTATGCACGCACCTAAAAAATGGCACATAGTGAAGTGGCATTTGACTTTGGTATGTGGGAGCAGAGCGATTCCGATTTAAGGGAACGTATGGACGAAGCTATTCAAGAGGAAAGTGAAAAAAAAGACGAGTTATCGGCACGGGCAAGAGAGCTCCAGGCAGAGATTGAAGAGCTTTTGAGAAAAGTTGAAAAATTGACAAGCGAAAAAAAGAAAGTTTTGAAGGATCTGGATCAAGTAGAATCCGTGATAAAGGATACATTACAGCCGTTTATGGAAGAAAAACAAGAACATGAAAGAGAGTATCGAGCTATTCAACAAAGAAAAGAAGACATTGATCACATAACGGTAAAATAAATAAATAAAAAAAGAACGTGAGCTACAAGATGGATCTTACCATTATTGTTGCCATTACTAGGTACAATTGGATGAAGAGGAGGTTGGTTTACGTAAACAAATAAAACTTCATCAAGATGAAAAGGCGCGCGGATGGGAGGAATTGGATTTATACGATAAAAAGATGGAAAAGGCTGCAAAGCGAAAGGAAGAAGGTTGGATGGAACTAGAGACTATTGAAAAGATATCCAAGATTATTCAGAATAGAGACCAAGAGGTTGCTCAGCAACAATCAAAGATAGCAAAGTAAGTACAGGATGCTGTATGTAGTAGTAGTAGTAGTAGTAATTGGAGAATGGGATATTGAAAAAGTACTTAAACCTTCTCCTTTTTTCTGTATCACTTGTCTCTTGTTAATAACAATAACAAAAGATCTTGGGTGACACTTCTCCATCAAAAGGAAGAAACAAACAATCTACAAAAGGGAATGATTTCAGGAAAGCAGAAAGAGGTTGAACAAACAGAATTCATCAATCAAATGGAGAACAAAATATCAAGTATGAAACGATACAAAACATTAGCTGTTGAATCGGGCCAATTCCATGGTGCCAAAAAATTGAATGAACAAATCAAAATGATGGAAAAAGAACTGACGAATGCAAAAAAAGAAAACAAAAACAAAACTGATGATGGCACAACATATTGGCAAGAAGCAAAAAGCAAACTGGAAAAGATCAAGTCGGAACACAAAGATTTAGAGCACCAATTAGGTTTGTTTTTTGTTTGTTTGTTTATCTATCATCTCTACATTATATTATTTGTTTTTGTTTGTTTGTTTGTTTGTTATTTATCTTTATTTCACTTTTTAGAAACGGAAAAAAAGGCGATTTTGGGAAAAGCCAAAGAAGAGCTACAGCTAATGTAAGATTATCAAATAGTGATTATGGTTCCGGGTTTAATAGCTTTATATTTTAATAGCTACAATAATACAAAGACAACTTCTGATTTATTAAAATCGGTTTTGGATTATGAATTGGTTGGTTTGGATTGATAATAATAAAGAGACATTAAAAGGAAGGAGAAACGAACATTTTTTACTTTTATTTTTTTTGAAATGGATTTTTTAAAGAATATTATTAAGCAAAGCAAAAGCAATATAAAGAGATACGTATATATATACATAAGAGAGAGAAAAAAGGGGGGCATAAACAATAATAACAATATATAAGGCATATAATAATAAAAAGCATAAGTGGAGCGTGCAGTACAAATACATAGAAAAAAATGGATAGAAAAAGAGTGTGTGTAAATGGTAATTGTCAAGGGACAAAATGTACTTCATAAATGGGAGGTTATTTTTTTTATGCTTTGCTTAATTGAGTTGTTTTTTTCAGTGATGATATAATGCAAGTGTTATTTTTGTGTACTCATGAGGGGGTATATTGATACACTACTGTCTTTTCCGGAAAACTCATACTTTGAAGGAAGTAAGCTGGAAACACTAGGAAGGACAACTTGATCGCGATCATAAACAGGCGGATTTGGTGACCAGTTCAAAGAAGACTGGGACCAGGATGAACTAGTGGGGGATGAAGGGTTAGAATCGTCATGGCTGGAATAGGGGCTACCATAGCATGATAAACCTGGTGTAGATGGCGACCAATTGGAAGAGCATTCGACGCAGGTGCAGCTTGACACGAAATGTTGATGCTGCTGCTGCTGCTGCTGCTGCTGCTGTTGATGATGATGTTGTTGCTGCTGCTGCTGCTGTTGCAGCATAATACGCCTTTCTTCAATGAAAGGCTGCCACTGAACAGAGGGGCGTCTTCCATTAGTAGCATGATCTGACTTCATATGCTTCGTAAGAACTGTTTTTCTTACAAAACTCTTTGAGCAATCGTCAAAGGGGCATCGATAGGGACGTTTTCCTGTATGTGTACGCCTAAATACATTTCTCTGGTTACTACTCATATTCACATTATTTTGCATTGTAAAATAGACTATTTAAAGATATGAAACTAAAAGGAAATCTGGTACTTTACCTGTGTCTAGCAAGCGAACTGCTATCACTAAAGTTCTTGTTACAGAGAGGGAACTCGCAAGCATGTGGTCTTTCACCCGAGTGAGTACGAATATGCACTGTCAAAGCGGAGCGCTGTTTACAATAGTTGATTAATAAAAAAATCTTGTCACGTAATTGTTTATCTTAGTTCTTACTTGAATAAAACTTTTGCCACATCCCTGTTCTCGGCACTTAAATGGTCTACACAAAACCAAACAGATTGTTAGTTAAGTTTCAGAGTATGTATAATGATGGCTGATAAATACCTCTCGTTTGTATGAATACGAGAATGTCGAACTAAATCTGATCTTCTGCCAAAGGTCTTTCCACAGTTCTGGAAAGTACATTCAAAGGGCCGTTCAAGACTGGGCTCTGTTTCTTGGTGAACAAGTTCCAAAATTTCCATATTGTCGTAGTAAAAAATAAAATAGGCTTAAAATGGTCGTAATGAAAGGCTTTTCTCTTTCTTATTGTGCTTGAATTTGGATTCTGTGGTATATGAATATATTAACTTGTAGTATTTTTTTTTGTTATTTTAATAATATAACTTTTTAGAAAGAGGAATTATAATAGAATAGGGTAAAAGAAAAATAAAAAATATAGTATAAAAAAATAAAAAATATGAAAAAGTACAGTTGTCAAGACAACAGAATGGTATATATTATTAATAAGAACAAGAAATAAAAGAAATAAAAGCAAAAGAAAAGGTTAAAAGTGTAATAAACCAATGGATATTTATAGTTTTTGAAAGGAAAAATAAAAGCACAACTTATGAATAATAATAATAATTAACCCCTGAATAGCACAACACAAACTCTCTTTTTTTACTCCTGTATTCAAAAAAAAATACGCGTTGGATAAATACGACTAGTTGATTTAACAGGAGGTGCTCTTGCACAGTAAATTAAAGTTGATAATGATCGACCCAACAACAACTCTAAACAAAAACATTATTTTTTTAGTATTTCTATTCGATGTACAACCCCCTTTAGATTCCCGAAATCGACAAAAAAGTACAATGCTTTATAAATATTCTTCTTGATATTTAACCCTCTTTCTATGTATTTTCGCCATTTACCTGTATAGAGCTTGAGTAAATATGTATATAAATATATGAGTCTTATATACAGATTAAATATAAACTAACGTTATAACGATCTTACTAATAGCAATACTTAATAATGCTTAATATACTCACATACTTATACGCAGACAATTTCCTTTGCGATCTATAAAGCCAAAAGCAGACATCATTTTTATGTAGTTCAAGTTTCTCACATGCACCAAACATGCTTTATTCAAACCAACTCCGATTTCTTCTTTTTTTACTTTTTCTGTATCATGGTCTGTTCGTTTTTACTTTATTTCATAATAATGACAATATCTTGTAATAATAAGTAAATAAGGGATACAAAACATAAATAAAAATAATAATAAAGATCATCCAAAATTTAAACAGGTTGTATAGAAGGATAATATCATATTATTGGAGGGAGATTTATTTTAAGGGAAAAAAAGCTTCATTAAATCGTGTTTTTCTCTATTTTTTGTCGATCAAAGTGTGCAAAAATAAAGCGTAATAAAATTTACAACATGATTCTATCTTCTATGTTGATAACACAAAATAATAAAAAAGTAACCAGATGATGAATAGCTTTAAACGGAGTGATTCCGAATTATTATAAAAACATATGTTTTTAAACGGACTTGATCCTTTAATTAGTATTACACACAATCTGATTCACTATTCACCGTGCGCAACCATGATATTATGCCAAATTACGCATGGCTTGACAACTTGATTTCGATCACACTTAATTTGTATTTTGTACTACTTTTTATTTCAAAAAAAATAATAATACCGAGAATATCATTTATTTCCACCTTCCCTCTCCTTACTTACTCTAATGTTATTGCTGTTGTTATTTACTATCAATTATATTATATTATGATTATTATTTTATCCATAGCTACAGCTATTATCTGTGATAAGCATTTATGCTTACATTTCGTTTTTTTAATAGACTCAATCTATTAACACAATCATTCAAAATACACGCAAACCAATGACAATTTGATATCATCTTACGTTTATATGCAAGCTCCTATTAAGAACAAACGTTTTTCTTTAGTTCTCCTTATAATCGCTATTTCATTCTATATGACATTGACACTCGATTTAACATATATTTTAATTTTATCACTATTATCTTATGAAAAAGAATAGGTTATTGTCATACATAAACGAGTCAACTGTCAAGTCATTTTACCATATTGGGACACACAATTAGAGGCACCACACGATGACCACAGTTATCTCAATTTCCCCCTTTTTTTAACTTCTTATCGTCTTCAGAATCTCTCTATTTTCAATGTAATTATAAACATTTCCTGGTGGCATTCTACTGATTTCTTTTTTCTCTGTCTAGAATCTCCCTGTAACCTTAAAAAAAATAAAAGCAAACACTCCTTCGTTCAGTCCCTTTTTGTTTTGCTTTTCTTTTGGTTTATAAGTATATCGGAGACATATTCCCCGATTTTTTTGTGTAGCCATTTAAGTAAACCTAAAAAGGTTACGAATAAATTTGATGGGTTTTTTTTACTATTCTTACTATGCACAAACACATACAAAAAAACCTCCTAATCACAAATCGATTTGCTGGCAGGAGGTATTAAGAAAAAGGGGGGAAAGGAGCCACTCTCTATCTTCTTTTTTAAACTTTATTTGGACCAAGGAAGAAAGTTTAAAAGAAATGAGCAGGACAAGCAAGATTCTGTTTTTATATAAATTAAAACGTTTGCTTTTGAAAGTAAATTCCTCTTTTTAATAATTGCTATAAGTTTTATTACAAATGAATAGATAAAAATGCCATATACAATTTATGCAAATTAAAAAGAAACCAAGAGAAACTGAGTGAATGATGAGACTTAACGATAAATTAAGTGAGAGAAAGAGAATCTATAAAAAAAAAGATGCATCAGTTGGATCATCATGGGTATCACTTATAGAATAAAAATGATACTAAATTGGATTATTTTGAAGAAAATAAAAACCGATGAAAATAAAAATATTGGGCGTTTTTTATCCTTGTAATAACCCTTTCGTATCCCTTTTTTTACTTACTTGTACTCCTTTATTTTTTTGCTCTATTAAGGTAATATCCATTTTAAACATTTTGTTCTCTTGGCTTCTGTCATTTCACGTTGAAGAAAAAGTTCAATATTTTGTATTTTATGTAGAGTGTACTTGGCAGATCGACAGCAAATGAAATAATCTGACGTCTTTTTTTTTCTGTATTAAAAGAGTGGTGTTTGGTAGTTTATAAAAATAACAAAAATACAAACATTAAGGCTTTATTGTACAATATTTGGTTAGATCAGATTTTACATCCTTTTTATCAGTTTTATTGCTTTTTATTAACTTTTGTGA
Organism: Backusella tarrabulga; assembly: GCA_024139415.1. Classification (NCBI taxonomy): domain Eukaryota; kingdom Fungi; phylum Mucoromycota; class Mucoromycetes; order Mucorales; family Backusellaceae; genus Backusella; species Backusella tarrabulga. The sequence goes on along the minus strand of VCJJ01000601.1, from coordinate 42,798 downwards.
ATCAGAGATATTTCTCATGTAACATGCACGCACGGATACACAGAATAAAGGGGGAAAAGAGATTCAAATCGGGCGTTTAATACAAGGGATTAGAATGAAAAAAAGGAGACAGAGCTTTGTTTTTGTTGATGTGTGCTCATTCACAACTTGACAAAAACTGTAAAATTTCCTCTTATTTTATTGGTTAAACTACTTTTAAATGCATTAAGCGATCTGTACATTAAAGCTTTATGATGATGAAGCGGAAGTAAGCATCCCGAAATAATGTACTTCATATGCTTGTATTGATTCATATATTTTTTTTACAAAAGAATAGCAAAACCCGTTATAATTTCATATCTTTTATATGCACCCCGTTTATTATTATATCATTTTAAAAAGTATAAAATTTTCAGGGTTTTCTTTAATAAACGAAGGTCTTTTACGCCCACTTTTAATCATTAAACACTGCATTTGGACAACGCCAATAGTCTGATTATAATACCACATATTCGTAAACCTACTATAGTATCGGAAGCCAGAAGAAACTAAATTACGCGTAGATTACATCTAGTATCAATGCAAAAAGATCTTTTTGTTTATTTCAAATACTATGGTGACTCTTCACTATATATTTATATGTACCATATCACTATTGCAATACGCATTATACTTTTCAAAATACAAAGAATGCTACTCCAGGTCATTTCTCTCTCTTTTTTTTATTTTATTTACTTCCTATCATCACACCTTTAGAGATATTGGTTCACACAGACACTATAAAAAATACTTATTTTGGAACTTCAAGTGCAGAAGTTATACACTGTGATAATGCAAGTGCTTCGTTGTAATAATCATATGTTCTTAATTCGTTTATATGAAACCAATATAAAATGAGTTCATATGCGCTTTTTTTATAGCTATAGTAACAAATAATCTATTCTAGACTTTATGCTTCTCTCTTCCCTTCTCCTAATTTCTCTTTTTGCTTTGTTTATTTGAGATGTTCATTTATTATGAAAAAATCAAGACGCTGATCCTATTAATATATATAAATAAAGATATTGGGTATACGTATTTTTCCAGTGAACAAACACGTTTAACATGTAGATACTCGAAATGATCGATGCTTTAGATCAAAAATCTAAAGTGAACAAAGCTTATTACGGCTTGCAGAGCCTTGCATTATTATTTTGCCACCAATTAATCATTAGAGTGAAATACATACATTGTGGTAATAAACGACACATTGTTTTTCGTCTTCAATTGGCTCATGTTTTAGCTTGGCTAAAATTAAAATATATTATATCCTATCTTTTCATCCATCTTTTGTTTTTGGTGGCTTAATAAAAAATATATGTAAACTTAAACGTGATCACATGCTGTTTGTATATGTTAGCTTTACAAACTATGCTATTCTCAGACATGGCATCCTATTAAGTTTAAGATGCCCAAAGCTTTATACCCTAATTACGCTGTTTTACCAAGTATTGACGTTCTTTTTGTTTCCATTCTGAAAGTGGAGGCTTTTGTTTTTATACATTCTCTTTATTTTTTAAGCACCATTAAATTATGTTTGAAAGAAATAGCGTTTCTTTCATATTTTTATTGTATTACCATTTAAACCTAAAGGACTTTTACTATAATTTAATTATTAGGAAGATAAATAAAGTAGCATATTTTTCATTGGAATAAACTTATCCTTCACATTAAATTTGAACGTAAATATGTTAAAATAGTAATAACGCGTAATCCAATAACATTCTTAGAAATGATTTCATCCTAGTGAGATTATATGTTGATATTCTCTCTTTCTTGGTCGTATTAATACATTATGACTCCTAAAAAGCCAAGTAGTTGGTGCTACACAGTATCCCGAAGCGAAAACAACAGACAGATTTTAGTAACAGCATTAAGCTCACAACTTTACTATGATTGAAGTTGTTCGAGTTGGTAATATTTCTGTACTTGAATATTAAAGATGTGTACTTCAAGTGATTGAATCGATTAATATAAAACAGTGGTTTATACTATTATGGTACTACTTTAGTTTCAAAACTATTTAAATATATTGCCTAACTTCGCCCACATTTCAATTAATACAGGACAATGGTAGAAAATGAAGTGAAGCCATTATTTTAATCAACACGCCATTAAAGCATTAATATAAATCCGATCTAATATTTTCGGTTTTCGATTTCAATTTTAGAATCCATGAAGCAAACATCATCTATAAAAATGAATGTACGTATACAAATGTAGCTTGTGTGCGCACACAATACACGTTGAAGCCAACTATGCAATGAAAATGATGAAATGCTTCAGATTCCAACCAAGCATATCTTCTCAAAAAAACCTTTTATCCACAGCCCTTTAAAAGTAGATGAACGGTTTCTTTAGAAACAGTACGTGTTTTAGAATTCATAAAATAACATACACAAATAGACTCTTTTATAAACTATAAACAATTGCTTGTAGTCAAAGTAGATGATGTTGGTTCCCTGTTATCAATCTTCTTTTCCTCCTGCCACAACTATCATACTCCTTATTTTCTGTTTTATTTTAAACATAAATATTTAGGGCCGGTGACACCCCCATTGCACTATCCTTACAGAATTATAAGAAATAAAAGACGAGCAGGATATTTGTGCTTCGTAGAGATTAAATTCACTGCATTTTATCCACCTGCCTATGTTGCCATAAATAAAAAAAAGTATCCATATCATGTAATAGATTAACAATGGAATATATGGGCGTTGATTAACAGTTAACTGTTTATGATATATTACTTCAAAGGTATTTTTTTATGGTGTAGGCTTTAAGGGTCCACTAAAACGGAGCATTCTTTTAAAAGGAAAAACTATAGTTTTATGCTGACCTTTCTTATAAAGGGCTACTGTTTTTAATTATTAAATGATATGAAGGAAAAGAAGAATGATCTTATAATGTTAATAATGAGGATTCATTTTATTAACCAAGTAATTACCGTGTTAAACTCTGAATACCGTAACACGGTTACAAAAAAAACAGGGATAAAAAGCACTCCTTTTGTTTTTTATGTGACTCAGGTTAAATAACTTAAACTTGCAATAAAAATAGTATATATGCCTTATGTTGGGTATATTATTCGATTTCTATTGATCTCTGCATACGCTCCTGCATTATCATTTGTCTTTTTAATGGACTTTCCGGATAACTCACTCGATACCACATTGCTTCATGCCGTCATATTTAGCAAGGGTAGAAAATATAGCAATAGTATCACGCACGAAAAAAGATTGTTTAAAACCCATTTTTCGAAGTAAAAATATATGCTTATACGCGTATGCGCGTGTGTTTGTATTTAAAAATAGCTTAACGGTTTATTTATATTTATATTACTAGTTCACCTGCATCGAGTGATCTCCTTTATATTACGAGAAACACCTGCGGCCTTATTTAATAAACCAAAAGCTATGTTTCTGAATAATCTCAGTAGATATGAAAACACTTCCTTTTCATCTACCATTCTTACTTTCAGGTGGAGGTGAATTAGTGGGTTTACTTAATGTTTGAATAAGGGCATCTTGGGTCGGATCAGCTAGTTTAATTGTATAGCTTTGACAATACAATTTATAAACAACCCAATTACATGAAAGTTCAAGTGACAGCAATGTGATTCAAGAAATTTCTTGTCAAAATAAAGAGAGGAAAGGAAAAAGAAATTAAAAGAGGCAATGAAAACAATTGTAAATGAGCTTCAAAAATCCGTCGCATGTTACACTTAAATCATGTTTGCATAAACAGATAAAAAATAGACATATGTGATTAATAGAATAAAAAAATATGAAATTGAGAAAAGAAAGGAAGGTTAATAGTATCATAACATTTTTTTATTTTACATTTCATGGATTGCATGCTAAACGAAGAATGCTACATCGACTCTGAGTTACAACAACTCATGTCGGCTTGTTTAGGAA
>VCJJ01000601.1:12513-38850 GCA_024139415.1 Backusella tarrabulga | reverse complement strand
CCCCATCTTTTTTTTTTTTTTTTAATAATAACAGAAGCCTACTTTTTTCTATCTTCCCCTTTTTTTTATTTATTTTCCACACTCTTTATAATAAAGAATAATAGAAAAGATGTCAACTTCGGTACAAAGTCCTACCTCAGAAACACCAGCTCAAGTAACTATTCAATAGTTATTTTATCTACCAACCTTTTGCTAATTCTCTTTTTTATCAATATAGACTCTTTTGAATAGTTATGTTGGTTTCGATACCATCACACAACAGATCGAAAAAAAGCTTCTGAAAAGAGGTTTTCAATTCAATGTTATGGTTGTTGGTATGTTGGCAAAAAAGAAACACCAATAAGCTTTTTTAATAAGCTATTGTTATTATCATTATTCTATGATATATTAAAAGAATATTAGGTCAATCCGGTCTTGGAAAATCAACACTCATCAACACTATCTTCGCTTCTCATTTGATTGAGAGCAAAGGTCGCTTGGAGGCCCCAGAGACTTCTCGTCAAACTACAGAGATTGAATCAGTTTCTCACAGTAAAGTTTGATTACATATAGAATGTAAACACTGTGTATTAATTACATTACAACCACTTTCTTGCTTTAATTATACTTGATATTTAATAGCTATCCTTGAAAATGGTGTGCGCTTGAGACTTAATATTGTGGATACACCTGGTTACGGAGATCAAGTTAATAACGAAAACTGGTATATACATACATTTTATTTTTCTATAAAAAAATAGTATACATGTACAGATATAGAAGTTAAATAAATTTATACTTTCTCTTTAAGTTGGGAGCCCATCATTAAGTATATAAAGGACCAACATTCCGCTTATCTTCGAAAAGAATTGACAGCACGCCGTGAACGCTATATCGTTGATACCCGTGTTCATTGTTGTCTCTTCTTTATTACACCTTCTGGTCATGCGTAAGTAAACGAACGAGAAAAAAGAGAGAAAAAAGGGGTATATATCACTAGTTGGTTTTTTTCCTTACTTTTCTTTTTTAGTTTGAAACCAATTGACATTGTAGTACTTAAGAAACTTTCAGAAGTTGTCAATGTAGTACCAGTCATTGCTAAATCAGATTCACTCACACCAGAGGAAAGAGATGCCTTTAAACAAAGAGTAAATACAATACTTTTTTTTTCTTTCTCTCTCCATGCATGCATGCATGTTTTTTTTACTTAAACTGCCCATTTATTTCTCTCCTTTTTTAGATCAAATCAGAACTTGACTTCCATCAAATTCGACTTTACCCTTACGAGAGTGAAGAGGATGATGAGCAGGAACGTGCTTTAAATGAAAGCATTTGGGTAAGAAAGAAATACACGTGTATTTGAAAAAGAAAATAAATAGGAAATCGGAAATAGTATACCTAAATAAACAAGTAGGACCTTATTCCTTTTGCTGTTGTTGGATCAGAAAGAGATGTAGTCGTTGATGGAAGGGCTGTTAGAGGAAGAAAGACTCGCTTTGGTGTTATTAATGGTAAATATTGAGATAAAAATTCTGGTAAAAAAATAACTTGGCAAACTCGTTATTAAATATTTCATATAGTGGAAAATGAGGATCACTGTGAATTTATTCACCTTCGCAACTTTTTGACCAGAACTCATTTACAAGATTTGGTTGAAACCACTGCCATGATTCATTATGAAACTTTCCGTGCTAAGCAATTGATGGCTATCAAAGAATCTGCCCAAACTCAATAAAATGGATGTCACTCGTTTGGCACTTTATAATTTAATACAATACTAATACTAATAAAAAAGATTAACAAATTTTTAACATCTCAAATGTGAGTTTATATTGCTAATACATGTAACTTTAAGGCTTGCGCTCCAAAGAACTTTATTGATAAATAATGCTTATGTACGTGATACGTATCTGTTCGCCTGGATTCAGATCCAATCAATTGTTAAATTCATAAAAAAAGAAGAAAATCATGCAAAATCGTTTTTGTTTTGGCTTCGTTTTTTGTACAAAAATATAGTTGGTTATATATGTATGTATACATTTTAAATGAGGAAGGGTATATCTACGAACCAGCTGCTGGTTTTCTTTTTCTTAATCCTCGTCAATTTGCCAACTTAAATGTGCCTGTTTTTTATAATTATTTTCTATATCCATTCTTTTGTTGTTGCCACGTTGAACAAATGGCCTGAGTCCATTGTTGAAGTTACGCATACAAACAATACCCAGTCCAGAAGTCAAGACGGTCATAGCAAGTCCCAGACAAACTAAAAAAAAATTAGATCTCTTTTTTTCTTTTTGTTACATAACTATGGAAGACAAACCTAATGCAATCCAAGTATACCAATTGTTATTGGGTTGTAAAGTTTGCTGTAGAATAAGACCATAATGAACTAGAACTAGACATTCGAAAATCAAAAAAATAATCATGCGTGCTTTACTTTCTGTGCTGCCCTGTAAAAATAGTAAAAGTAGAATGATGAGAAAACTGAGTTTTAGTTTTTGTTTGTTTGTTTGTTTTGAACTCACTGCTGTACGAGCAAAATAAAGGAAGGGTAATATCAATACAGTAACAACGACCTGGACAATTGATTCCCAGCTAACACCCTGTTTCATGGCGAACTGAATTAAGTAGAAAATCGAGACCATAAATCCCGTAAAAATATCGATTTTTAGTGCCAAAACAAAAAACTGGAATACACGGTACATTCCTAACAAAAGAGTTTTAATATTAATATAATCATACTGATTTCTTGAGTAAAACTTACTTTGAATTTGAACGTCAGCACCAATTTTTTTATAAATGTTCCACCCGAATTGTTTTGACATCTGGTAACTCAAAAAAGACATGATAAGGGCAAAAGTAAGGATAGCAACTGAAAGGGAAATTTCTATCTTTTCTGCAAGTCTCAATGGAAAAGTAGAATAACTTGTTTGATTTAAGTTATTGAGCCATTTTACTCCATCGACCACTTGAAGAGCGCCTAAAACTGAGCAGAATACATTAAAAATTGCTAGCGCTAAAATCTCTGCTGTATTTTGATAAACAGTCTTTAAAATAGATGAGTATGTAAAATCAATAAGTATCAAATATAAATTCAACATACTGCATCAAAGGCCATGCCTAAAAACCAAAACTGGAAACCAACAAATGCAATATTCTCCCATTTAATTCTACCAAGACGATCTGCTGCTCTTAGACCAATCCAGTCATCTGTAGTTGAACTAGCAGTGAGTGCACTATCCGTGGATGGCTCAGGTAATAAATCTGCCTGATAGGTATTTAAGTAACAAATGCCAGTTTGTAGACCAACAATAACGAGACATTGGCAAGTAGCCATTGTAATATATAATTTGGACCATTTTGTTTCTGTAACTCGATCAATCTATCAAAAATTTAGACTTTAGTATGCATTTCTTTCTTTTATTGTTCTTTCACTTTTGCTATAAAGCTTACAATTTTATTCACGGTCACCATTTTGGAAGCAAAACCAGCTGCTTAATTAACGAACAAAAAGAAGAGAAAAAAGGAAAGAAATATAAAAAAGAGGGAAGGAAGCAATATAAAAATAGGAGGTGGAGAATAATTATAAGTCAAAAATAACATGTGTGATGAATATTATAAGATCCGCTGTAAATTTGTACGACGATTTTCTCTGTTAACCTGTTGTACAGTTTAATTTGAAAAGGCAAATAGCAATTATCATTAATAGGGCATCTCAAGCCCCTTTATAAATAATTCACCATTCAAACCACGCCATTTTTATTATATTTTTATTTTATTTTATAATGCAGAATCTAGACTTTATTTTCTTAATGCTCTCGGTTTTCTGGTGTGTCCAATTCTTTGTCGATTTCTGACATCCTCTTTTCTATTTTCTCACTTAACCTCATCGCTAACTTATTAATATCTCCAGATTTGAGTTTTCCAGCCATCTTTTTTCCTTTCATTCATATAAAAATAAACTCAGTTTAAACTTTGAACCTCATTCCTATTTATCTCTTTATGATGCTCATGATAGTGCTTTGATTCCACTGTGCCGGGAACGTTGCTCAAGATACTTCACATTGCGTCTTAAATCGATTCATGCGTGTCATAGCTCAACTTACTCTGTTTATAGAATAAATTAGTTTTATTTGTTCTCTCCCTACTTAAAAGTTCAATAAACAAGAAAAAGAATGTCTCATGATACTACCTACATATTTATAATACTCTATTTCCTGATGCTACTTTTTTGATTTTTGCCCTGACTTATTTTAGAAGTTCTCCTTGTTACTGAAGAGTATAAAGTATACCAACATTTGTTTATTGTATCCAATATTTAGATAAGCTTCAACACTTAAAGCCGGCTTCATTAACCAAATTATAAGCTGAGAAATTAAAAATAACACGTAGTGCATCTACAGGTCCATACTTTGTAAAATCTGCATAACTAAATACATATGACAATACTAAACCACCACAAACCTGATGGCACTCCAACTTTGAGTGGAGTGTACCAGCTAAACGATTCATTTTTTTATGTGTCCCATTCTACTTCTGTTACCACTAAGTAAAACTGATATCATATATGACTTCACACTCACCACTAATTTCCATTTGGGTTTATATAGTTGCTATGCGCTACTGCACAGAAATTTACCTAGAAATAACTCGTTATTACAATCTTATTTTTATAGAACTTGTTTCAATATGATAAACTTAGCACTATACTTGCTCAGAAAGAAAGTCAAACATATTCGACATTTGCTATTTAAATAAATGGGCAAATTAGAGTAAAATTTAAATATAATTTATATCAGTATTTCTCCGGTGATATCTTCGTTTGTATATAGGAATAATATCGATTGTTGAAGCCAATGTAATATTTCCTTTTCAATTGATGGATGATCATGAATTTTCAGTAAGATAATATGATAGATCATGTCTGTGTCATATTTTGCTTAAAATATCAATTTAATTTTATCGCCTTTATATATATATAACTGTTAGAACATCAATTATTACTTAAGCAAGATGTAAGAATTCTACTTTTGAAAAATATTAAACTATGAATTCAACAGTTGATGAAGTCATCATTGAAAGTATACCCTACAAATACACTTCTGATGCACTCGTTGGCTTTCAATAACAAAAATATAATCTTGAAGAACCAGACAAAACATTACTATTATTATATGATTAGTTTATTAGTTTATTAGTTTATTACATTACGGATATATTATGCTCTTGGTGCAAAACCAACACGATGGTTTTCATTATCATAAACAGTTAGATGCTGTTGAAGGAAAGCATAGCCGATAATCATATCAACGAAAGAAGGTGACGAATGAAGGTATGTGTAGCAAGTTTTATCGGAATAAGAAAGCTAAAAAATATCAACATGGATTAGTATAATTAATGAATACAGTTAGCAGTAGTACGAACCGCTCCAGAGGTAATAACATAATGCTCGGGCTTCAATGTATAGTCGTGATTTCCTATAGTCATAGTTATATCAGGCAAATTATTTGATTTACAAGGAACCATGTACTGTCCATTAAAGTCCTTATAGAGTCCATGGACATTTTTAAAAGCTTCATGGATAATTTCTTGAGGTAAAAATAGCATTGTAGATCCTTTTGTATAGAAACAGGGATAAATAATAGACCTCATATATGCCTATATATCAACTTATTGACTTACCTGTATCAACAATGGCAGTGATGCCTTTTCTATAATGCTTTGTATAATGACCCACTTTAATTTTTGTGCAGTCCACTGCCCAATAGTCCTTGAATTTCCTGTTCTTTGTTATTGGTGCGTATGTAACAGGTCCTTTTATATGCCTTTCTTCCACTACCAAAGTATACATTTTTTAAATACTTTGTATATTTTATACCTCTTATTCTCTTTCTAGCCTCTTCTTTACCTCCTCCAAATACTAGTTCACCATTGATTCGTTTATTTTTAAGGTCCTGATCAGTAACAGGCTTAAAGTAAATTGAAAATACATTTTTATCGATGATTTTATTGTCGAACATAGAAGTAACCAGTGTTGGTATGACTTTATTGTTCTCGTTGTTATATATACTCAGAGTATCAGGCCCTATAGTAGCATATTTAAAATAAACCAAGGAATTGATAAAACTAATGTATTTTTATAAAAGATTACCTATTCCTAAAATACCGTCAGCCCCACTATCTGTTAATTCTCCATCGTTAGAGTCTGATACCACGAAATTCTTCAGAAGAAGAAAAAAATTAATTTCATTTTATAGTAGTAGTGTAAGACTTACAGCATGTGGCACGGTTATATTGTTTATTGAAACATTATCTGTTACATAATAGCCTTTTGCAAACCCATCACCATACTTGATATGAAAACGAAGACTTGATTCATGAAAAGTAGATGATTTATGAGGCTGTAAAGAGTTCTTTGGATATCCACAAGCGCCACCACACCCTTGAACTGGAACCCACGTACTCGAAGAACCTGTATCTAGTAGTAGTTTAAATGGTTGTGGTGGCGTACCAATAGAGATATCTACCAAATAGGCCAAATCGATATTTTCCAACGGTACGTCAACAAGAGTACCCAGTTTTTTAAAGCCGCCTGAGTTCTTCAATCCTTTGTGCTTTAGCTCGGTGGCTGTAAAGGGAACACTGACTAATTGATTCGCAAAAACTGGGGACAAAGTAAATATCGATAAGAACAGATAGTACTTCATGTTTGCATAACTTTCTTTTCCTCTTCTTTTCCTTATCAAAGCAAGCAAGCTTTGTGGTTTTCATTTTTATACCAAGTTTTTTTAAAAAACAATTTGTTACACCGTTGTATTTAAAAATAAACTCTATGTTTACAAATATTTATGCTTTGTATCTACACAATTGTAAGTGTAAATTTACCTTTTCAGTAATTAAATAGAGCGATCACTTGAAGGAGAATATAGTTTGTCTGTTTACAACTTTAATGGTTTTCAAATGACATCATAACTCCACTTTTACGTGGATTTTTATTATATTCGTATAACTATCCGGCTGATTCGTATTAAAAATAACAATGAAATTAGCTGACAGTTTCAATTTATATTTTCTCTTAAGGATAAAAAGAGGTTTCTTTACATCTCTTATCCTATCACCATGTATTCGGGGTAGTATAAATAAAAATGAATTAGTTAGCTCAAAAAGAGCTAATTGTGATTTGCTCGATTTTGAATGTCGATCAAGAATACAAACAATGACTCTCTTCTATTTTGAATAACTTCTTTAATAAAGCATTTTGTATTTGAAAGTATTCACAGAGCTCATAAATGCCTTAAATAGAATACCGCCTCTCCAGTGCTGGTTATATATAATCCCACCTTGTAAGTTCCCATCTTACACATTTAAACTACATAATGGCCAATACGTTTAAAAGTACCTCTGTGAATTTCATTTTCCTTTTGTCAAACGCTTGGATTGGAGTTCCAGACATCTTAACTTTCTAACTATACACCGAATAGGCCAGTAACAGCAGTCTATAGTTTATTCTTTACATTATCTACATAGCAGGTATATCATGCATTTTATAAGAACCATCAAATAAAGCAGATACATATACAATTTCTTTTTGGTTTTATTATATAGAGAGACAAGGAGGAAATGATGTAAAAAAAGTAAAATTAGATCAATTCCTTGGCAACAGCAATTTCAGCATTAAGTACGGAAGAACCAGCAGCACCAAGTACAGTGTTGTGGATGAGTAACATGAATTTGATATCAAGAACAGGGCACTTTCTGACACGACCAACAGTGACAGTTTGACCCTTCAAATTTTCACGATCCAAACGAGGTTGGGGACGGTCTGCGTCATAGGTAACAACAATAGGTTGTTCAGGAGCAGAATGACAACCCAATTTCTCTGCATCAGAGGTGTACTTTTCCAAAACCTCATATACCTGTTCAACAGTAGGGGCGCCGTTGGCGAATTTGACAGAGACACTCTCAAGATGACCATCTAAAACAGGTACACGAGTACAAGTAGCAGAGACAATGGTGTTCTCGAGCAAGGAGAAGCCAGTAGCGTCAGCATTTACACCACCAATAATCTTACCAACCTCCCACTCCATCTTTTCTTCCTCACCACCAATATGGGGTACTACGTTATCAAGGATATCCAAACTGGGGACACCGGGATAACCGGCGCCAGAAATGGCCTGTTGTGTGTTTACAATAATGTGTGACATGGGCCCAAATGCATCCTGCAATGCCTTGAGAGGAACAACCAAACCAGTGGTTGAACAGTTGGCGTTGGTGATCAAGAAGCCCTTCTTGAGGTTGTGAACCTTGCGCTGATGAGGAATAACATCAAAGTGAGATGAGTTGACGGTAGGAACAATCAAAGGTACGACGGGATCGCGACGATAATTCTTTGCGTTGGAGAAAACAGCAATATCCTGCTTCAACATAGCCATTTCTAATTGACAATAGCAGATGAAATAAGCAAACTGTAACCACACACACATACTATCCATCACCACTCCACTCTTTTGACTAACTTACCAACATCACCAGCGATATCAGCATCAAGACCAGAGAAGACAACATCACAATCCTTGAAGAGCTCGGCATCACAAGGCTTAACAACTATATCAGCTACGTTATTGGGGATAGGGCGAGATTGCTTCCAACGAACAGCTTGCTTGTAAGGCTTTCCAGCAGAGCGAGGAGAGGCACCTAAAGCATGGATGGTGAAAACAGGGTGCTCAGCCAACAACAAGATGAAACGCTGACCAACAGTACCAGTGGCACCGAGAATACCGACTTTCTTGGGAGAAGACATAGTTTTTATTTAATTAATTAAAGAAAGAGAAAGAAACAGAGAAAAGAGAGCAACAACAAAAAATATTAAAATTTACTATGACTTTTATTTTTTGAGATTTCTTTTTATCTGGATTTCTCAAAATAATTTCATTGGATAACAGCTAACGCTATGAAATGTGAGTCATCCTCCGCCAGTTCAAGCATTGAACTCTTCGTAGATTTAATCGCTCTTTCTCTCTTTTACGAAAGACGTTATATTTAATGATGTTCTCTCTATGGCAAAATATTAATTTATTATAAAAATTCAGAGCTACGTTTGATTCTCGACCTGTATGAGAACCGTCATCGCCATATTCTAACCCATCAATTGTTTCAGAAACCGGAACATAATTGCGAGTTTATCGTTACTCTTTAGTGAATCTTTTATACCATGGATTAAGGTTCTTTTTTTCTATAGATTTCTCTTTATCTGTTCTAATCTTGACCTTTCACGATAATAAAATCAATGATACTACTAAAAAAGGATGCGATATATGGAAATTTGGCTAAATAGGAAGCCCTATCCTGGTTTGTAAGTAACAATGTAACGAGTAGAAGAAGATTGCCTTTCCGAATTGGTTCGAAATCATTTCATGATTTGTAGTTTTCGGGTCATAGCAACATAGCAACACAAGATCATCTCCGATTTGTCCTACAAACACTTTTTCGTTTAATTTTCCTTAAAAATATCTATAGCTTTTGTTCCTGATGTCTATAATGATGAAACCTTCAAACTATTCATGGATTCGTAATAAAAAAAGGCGCTTACATGTAACAGGCAGCTTGAAATAGCAGTGGGATATATATAAATATCAGAAACTAACCATTGAGGTAGAATCAGAACGACTACAACAGATGTTGTGATTAAAAAATAAGACTACTGTCTTTATTAATCATTTATCAGGAAAAGCTACTTGATTTAGAGTTTAAAGTGATCACATAAAAGCAACTGGCAATAAAGTAAGACTGATATCAAAATATCAAGAGTGGAAAGACCTCTGAAAATCGTGTATGAGTAACTGTGCTAAATATCAGCACTCTATTTTTCTTTGCTTTCAATGAATAAATTAGTAAGAAATCGTATCCACATAAATAATGCTCCCGCTTCTTTACACATGTCTCTTTTGTTTGAAAAAAAGCATATCAGTTTCTTGAAATTGAAGGAACGCTCTGAAGGTCACGTGTGAATTTTTTAAGAGACGTTTTCCACACTCAAATATTTGTTTATTTTTCATTTGCTTCTTCTTTTTTCCCTTCTTACGCGTATGCTTTTATAATTTAAATATAAATACTTAATAATGATAGCAGATACTCAAGAGGAAGTCAGGCAAGCTTCTGTTTTTGCCATTGGTTTAACATTATTAATAGTCTGTCTAGGAAGGAATACAAACCAATTCACGACTACAGCCATCCATTCACAACAACAGAAGAGTTTCGGCCACTTAATGTCAAAGATGCATTAAGTTACCTGGACAAAATAAAGGCTAATTTCATCTCACAGCCAGACATTTATCACCAATTTTTAGATATCATGAAAGAATTTAAAAGCCAACGGTATTTCAACTACGAAAAATAACAGCTATTGCGTAAAGATGCTTACTTTTACTTTAGCATTGATACACCAGGTGTCATTGAACGTGTTTCTAGCCTATTTCAAGGCTTTCCTTTACTTATAGCTGGATTCAATACATTCTTACCACCAGGTTATCATATCGAATGCCTAGTTGAAGACAATGCTCATATCATTAAAGTGACAACGCCAGCAGGTGTTACGTCTGTTACCGATGGCGAGCAACTTCATTTAACTTTGAATACAAAGCAGCCACATGAACGAAAAGAACCAATCGAATTTAACCATGCTATTACCTTTGTCAACAAAATCAAAGGCCAGTTTGCTAATGAACCTGAAGTATATAAGCAGTTTTTAGATATACTCCAGTCTTACCAGAAAAATCAGAAGCCCATTCAAGAAGTAATATAATGCAATGATAATAATAGTAATCAAGTAAATGTTTGAATGTATAATAACATGAATAATAGGTTTTTTCAGAAATTCAGACCTTATTTAATGGCTCTGAAGAGCTTTTAAAAGAATTTAAGCAGTTCTTACCTGAAACAAGACAAAGAAAGAAGAGACTGGCACATATGTCTGTGGATGCGTCTTCAAAGGTAATAAACTATTGTTAATTACTTTATACATTAAATATAATGCATCGCATAATAAATAGAGATCAAAGAATAGCCATATGCCAGAAGTGCAAACATCAAACGTTCGCTCAGATCTAAAAGAGGATTTCAAAATCAATTTCACTCAAGATGAGACAGAATTCTTTAAAAGGGTCAAAACTTACATCTCAAACGAAGCAACATACAACGCCTTTGTAAAGGTTCTGAATCTATTTAGTCAGCAAATGGTCGATCAAGATACCCTCGTTAACCGTGTGGAAAACTTTATTGGAAGCAACAAAGAATTATTTGATTGGTTTAAGGAGTTGGTCGGCTACGAAGGAAAGGATCATGTTATAGATAATGTACCACTCGGAGAGAAGCAAGGTTCGAAAGCAAGTATGTTGGAGAACGAACACGCTTACATTTGTGGGCCAAGCTATCGCCAAATCTCTCAATCGTGGCAAGGTTCAGTTTGCTCTGGTAGAGATGCATTGTGCTGGGATGTGCTCAACGATAACTACATGTCATGTCCCACCTGGTCAAGTGAGGATACAAGCTATGTCACTGCAAAAAAGAACCAATATGAAGAAGCTCTCCATCGCGTAGAAGAAGAAAGATACGATTACGATTTAAATATCGAAGCCAACCTCAACACAATTGCACTTTTGGAACCTATTGTGAAGAAGATGAGCTTACTTTCAGTACAAGAAAAACAATCATTCAAACTATCGCCTGGACTTGGCGGAACCTGCACAACAAACTATAGCCGTATCATAAAGAAAGTCTATGGCAACGAAAAAGGCCTCGAAATCATCGATCTTTTGTACAATAACCCCATGCAAACAGTGCCAATTGTACTCAAACGATTAAAACACAAAGATGATGAATGGAAAAGAGCTCAGCGTGAATGGAACAAAATATGGAGAGAGGTCGAAGCTAAAAACTACCAGAAATCACTTGATTACAAAGGCATTGCGTTTAAATTGGCCGATAAGAAAAACTTGGCTGCCCGTTCTTTGGTCGCAGAGGCTGATGAAAAGAGATGTCAAAAAAGTAACCCTCATTTTAGCTATTCGTTTACTGACCCTACCATCTTTAAGGATATTGCCCGTATGATTTGCTTCTTTTTGGAGAAACAGCCTGTTTACAACCCTGAAGATTGTGGCCAAATGCGGGAGTTTATCGACACATTTATATCAGCTTACTTTGATGTCAGCGATGTAGAACCTTCGGTGGTGGAAATCATGGACACTACTCAATTAATGGAAGCAGATGATGATGACAAATCATCTGTCCAATCAGTAGACTCTGAATCAATTAAAAAGAAATCAGCTATAGCTAGAGCTAATAGAAGACTTCGACGAGGAAGACCTCAACCACAGGACGGCGATAAACTACTTAAAGGTGTCTTGAAGCGCAATTTGAATAAGAAAAAATCCACTGATTCTACCGACGATGAAGGCGATGATGATGGTGATGACATAGATGATGACGAGGAAGACGAAGAATACGACGCTGAAGAGGATGGGGATGACGACGACGACGATGATAGTCGTAGAAGATCTAAGCGTTTCCAACAGAAAAAACGATCAAGTACCCCAACTATGACTGATGTACCAAAAGAAGAGATCAATGCTGGATCAGATACTAAAAAGACCTTCAACTTTTTTGGTAATAATGGATTTTACTGTTTCTTTCGATTATATCAAACACTGTACGAGCGCTTGTATATTATGAAGAAGATAGACTTGGAATTTAAACAGGATCCAGAAAAGGCCATTGATGCACGTAATGAAGCATATAATCTGGGTGTGACACACAGAAAATTCAAGGCTCTTAATATGGATAAAAAGAAAGGGTATTATCATTTACTACTATCTTTGGTCGATAAACTTTTTGAAGGTGACTTGGATCAACAGACTTTTGAAGCATCTACACGTTATATATTTGGAAATGATGCCTATATTATCTTTACTATTGACAAGCTTGTGCTTTCTATATTACGTTATGTAAGTTCTCGTTTGGATATTTATATATATGATATTAATAGTTTGCTTTATATCATTAGATTCACGTTATTATTACTGATACCCAATCTCAAAAACTGCTTGAAATCTTTCATCATGAACATAGAGCCGAAGTTGAAAATCAAAATGATCTGATTACTTATAGAACGCGAGTAGCAGGAGTGATTAAGCAGTCGGAAAATACATATCACATGGCCTTCGTGAGTTTTTACTTTATGACTATTATGGCACTCTCTCGCCAATACAATATTAATGCTGTTTTTTACAACTAGAATCTGAATGATAGAACTTTAAATATACAGCTATTAGGAGATAATAATGGAACTGTAAACATCGATCAAAGCCTGAGTGTATATGATACATATGTTGCAAATTATATTGATTGGGCTAACGAAACCAAAGGAATCAATCAAAGTCTTTTAAAACAACGGTTTTTAAAGAGGTACTATTTCGATGCAATTATCTGACTTGATCATCTTTAACAAAATCCATTTCTATTACAGAAACCTAAAAGATAAGGCTCAGAAAATAAACAACATCACTGTAAAATCGGGTATGCAGTACAAAATCTGCAGAAATAGCTACCATATGTTCTATATTATTGGCACTGAAGACACGTTTATTCGACACTCAAACAAGCCTAGTTCATCACCGTCTACATTCGGATTTAATGGTTGGGTTGATGCTAAATTATCTAATAGATCAGAATCCGAGGCAGAATGCTATAGATCATTAAATCAGCAATAAACTATTATTTTTCATGTTATGCATATCTTTACTCTACATATATTTCAAATATTAAAGAAAATGGTACCTTTTAATAACCTTTTTAACTACTACTTGTCTCATATAAATGATCAAGTACTTTTATTCTTATTAAATTTAACACCCCAACAAAATATGACACTCTTGCATATGAAATAAATATAACTTTTGATGGTACCAAAGTCATTTATCTTTAACACATCATGGACAGATCTTTAGGTTAGGCCCAGCTTAATATACTTTCAATATATACAGAGTAAATAAAATATGAATGACTTTTAAACATCAATTTTCAGAAAATTTGGCAGGAATAAGATTTAAAATCAATTGAGTACATACAAAAAATGTTTTAAAATACCTCAAATTTCTATGGCAAAAACCTTGCATTATTTTATTGTATTTTGCTTGTCTTGAAGACATTGTTTATAAGAAAACAGCTATAAATCATACTTTTAAAAATTTCCTTTTTTGGAATGCATATACGGACTTCTATAATAAAATTTTGTCTCCGCCGTTAATTGCCTGCTTGGCTCAGTTGGCAGAGCGTTGCTCTCGTAAAGCAAAGGACGTGTGTTCGATTCACACAGTAGGCATAATTTCTATTTATTGGTACCAATTT
This sequence comes from Backusella tarrabulga, assembly GCA_024139415.1. Lineage (NCBI taxonomy): Eukaryota > Fungi > Mucoromycota > Mucoromycetes > Mucorales > Backusellaceae > Backusella > Backusella tarrabulga. Next base: position 24,471 of record VCJJ01000601.1, on the reverse strand, counting down.
CTAGTAACTTTTTTTTAGCCTCGAATAAAGCTTGAATCGTATTTTCTTTAAACTCTGGGGGTTTTTTTTATTACTGCTATTAAACTTTTTTATATTTTAAATTATAAAAGAGAAAAAGAAGACTGAATTCAGCTTAATTTATTGATCGTAAATAAAGGACAGCTGGATGGCAAATAGAGGCATGTATTACAGGGTAAGACAAAGGTATAAATATAAAAATAAGATATAATATTATTAAAATTAGAACATAAAAATAATGTATTATATATACATAGAATATAGGTTTATACCATAAATATGTGGTATATATCAATGGTTATGATATCATACCATATATAATGAGTTATACCAAGAAAACATTATCATTTTAAAACAATATATCCTTCTTGATGGAATATAAAAATATCATTATATAGTAGGACATGATCCATAGTACGATCATTCCTATTACACATAATAGTAATAAGTAATAGCTGCTGATATCATTCCACCAATCAATCATTTAACTTGTACAATAAATCAAATATATAATAAATGTTTTCACTGAATACCTTACCTTTTATTTGAATGGAAATATAGAGTTTGTAGTGCGAACACCTTCCTAAAATAGGTTGTGCGGGAGAATTAAACACTTATGAGAATCGAAGAATCGGTCATTAAAATATCAGATGAAGTATCATAAAGTAGAGTAAATTATATTATATGTCATTGATCTTGTAATTATACATTATGTATTCGAATTATAGCCATGTCGATATCTTCTACAGATACTTAGTATTGCTTGTATTAACAAGTTCCTCGGATGGAGTATTCTTTACAGTACAATAATTAAATGTGGGGAATCGGAGTCACATTAGTTTCCATCGATAGTGAAGTGACTTTATTGCTTTTTCATTTTTAAAACCTCTTTCATTTTTTTCATTTTTTTTTGTTTCAATTTTTTTTCCCTTTTCTCTTATTGTTCCTTCCGTATTTCAATGGAGAGCGTAATACAAACCCAGTTTAATATAGACAATAACCAGAAAAAGTTGGACACTTCGAAAGCTTGTAACTTGTCTTTTCATTTTTTTTTCTTCTTCTTCTTCATTAACTGACTTGTTCTTACTATTGTTTCTAGGCAACCAATGTAAAAAATTTGTTAGAGAATGCGATGGTACTTTGCTATTATTTTATTTTTTTTTATACGAAAATGTTTTTAATTAGATTGACTCGATTTAGGAAATCGACCATGTAAAGGTTGCGTTTCCATGGGAAAACCAGGCGAATGCACTATTGATTCCAAAACGACTGCAGTGCCCGCAAAAAGAGGGTATAAAACACATGTTCCAAGTGCCTGTAAGTTGAAATAGCGTATTTTAAATAGAAAGAAAAAAGAAGCTTATGTATTGTGTTGACCTTTCTTTTACCATTTTTTTTATTAGGTGTGAACTGTAAAAATGCTCATTTAGCATGTGATGGTACTGTTCTAAAACATTTTTTTTTATATTAAATTAATCCATTTCCATCTTAAAAAATAGTATCCCGACCTTGTCGACGATGTGTCTCGTTAAATAAAGCCGATACATGTCATGACATGCAGCATAAGAAAAGGGGAAGACCTAAGCTGAAAGACAAAAAACCATATTCCTCCAATGAACATAATTACGAAATTATTTATGGCACAGTCCAGACTCCCGCCATTACAATGAAAACAGTACCAACTCCCGCTACTCCACCAAATCATCAAATTCCTAGAAAAATACAACAATACCCTCATTCTCATCCTCATTCACAACTGCTCCCACAACAATCAACCATATCATTTATACATGAGCCTATCGAGTCTTTTAGATCACAAGAAACATTGTATAATAACAGTAGCAGCAGTAATAACAACCATACTAGTAAAGATACATCTCTAGAGCCCCCCTTGCCTATTGTAAGACTATCCGCTAATCCTCAACCTTTTATACATGAATTACCGCCTACCACCAACGCCAGCACTGCTGCTCTCATCCCAAATACATTCAATTACTCGCCAAATTCACCTAATGAACCATTGTCTGCCATCGAGGAAACAGCGTTCAGTAGTTATAACAGTAATAACAGTAATAACAGTAATGATACCCCTATATCTTTACAACCACCGAGATCCACTAATACTTCTAATACAACTACTACTGCGACCACTCCCACACTCACTACCGCCAACAATATCACCACAAACATGGCTGCTAATAACACCACCACTCCCCAGCCCACTAGTGCTATATCCGTAGAAGATAATAATATCACTATTATCATGTCAATGGAAGTGTGTTGTGCTAAAGTTTCGGACCAAGTCATTAAAGCTTGGGGCTACTACCCTCAAGAACTTTCACATCGATCTTTTTACGATTTTATTTCACCAAAAGATTCGGACCGTCTTGCTCGACTCCATCGACTTTTACTCGATAATGCCACCGAGTATTTTAAAAAGAACAATATCAACATAACATCGCTACCGCAAACTGAACGAAGCACGTCTGAGAAGTTTAGCAGCACCAATCCCAATCAATTAAAAATGTTAGCCAATGGGGCAAGGTCATTCTCGGACACTTTACATATTAAGCAACGGTCGGGCGACTTTGAACTTTACGAAGTGCTCGTTCATATTGGAGGTGGGTTGGGTGCAGACCTTTATGATGTCTCGAGTTTCCCAAAACAATATATTGTTGCACAGTTTCGAAGACATCAGTATGAAGTCTCTCAAAAGACACCCTACAGCTGTAACGAGGATGAGTATATAAATCAGATACCATCATCTGGTTTTTATGCCTTTTCTCCAATGCTTTCACCCGTCACACCTTCCTCACTGGATTCTCCTGGGAAAATGTTGGAACAACATCAACAACAGCAGTCTAAGGCGCAGCAGTCACAACATGCAGAACAAGAGAAGGTGGGCTCACTGTCCGAGATATTTAACTTTGACGAAAACCCAAAGGAATACCCGCATGATAGACAACTTACGCCACTATTAAATCACAAACAAATGTCATTTATGAAAGGTTCTCATGATCCAAAAAAAGAGGACGGTGGAAGCCCCAGTAGCAGTGGGTTACCCAAGTTTAATGTTGCACCACTTAGCGATGGAGCCACTCCCAAATATCACACGCTTCCTATTGGCGGACGGCTTTTCAAGGCCTCAGAAACTTCAAGCCCTTTATCCACCCGCTTTCCTCCCATTCGGCTAACAGGCGCTCCCTCTTCAACCCAAGTCACTCACCCTACACAGCAATATTTCTTGCAAACTTCAAGTAGTACATTGAATGCTGCTGCTTCTGCTGCTCAATCCATATCTCGAAGAGCAGCTCCCTTTGGTCCTGTAGATTCTACGCCTGTAAATACTGCTTCAAACAGAAAAATAGAAATGAGTATCAGATCACTACTGTGTTAAGAGGCTATTTTTTCTTTTTTTTTAAAAAAAGAGGGAAAAAAAGTTTATTTTTTTGTCATATATATATATATATATATATTGAATATATACATATATACTATAATGTAAATAGAATATTTTTATAAATTAAATTAAATTAAAGAATCTCATAAATAGTTTTATCCAAAGTCATTCATCTTGAAAGAACTACTTTATTGTTAATAATAAGAGAGCGTTAATTCATCGTATTTGTCTTTTCTTACAAACGGTTATTCCGATTCATTCATCACTGAGCAAGAATTGAGCTAGTGACTACATATTTTTTATATCTTGTTACTACTATAATATCGTGAACAATCAGGCCTTGAAGAGCGTAAATATTAAGGCGACAAATAGCATCATTATTTCAGCATCGCTTGTATATATATTACAAATTAAAGGAGGCACCAAAAACTTATAGAAACAAGAACACCACTGATTACATATATATCCAGAATAGATATGTGCTTACCCTCTTTTCAGGAACGATGTAGTAACTTTTAAAAATGACCTTCTACAGACTTATCCTAAAAGTGGTTTTCATTACTCTCTCTCTCTCCTCAATAGATGCAAGACTAGTTCAAAAGTAGCACCCATTGATTTCTTTATTTTCACTCATGGAATGAGTGCAACTTTTCGTTTTAATAGAACTTTCGAGGTATTTTTAACATTAATTAAAACTGAAGATTCTTTGTTCAGCTTTTAGAACTATCGTTCAAATATGTATACATTATTGATATGATGATTACTCAAAGTATCACATATATCAATCAATGTCAAAATGCAAGGCCCTCTTTTATAGAAACCGCTTTGAACAGGTATAGTACATGCTTCTTATCTATTAATCTAAACTATAGACTACTAAGCAAGTTTAGAATTATAAGTGACCTATAAACAGAAGTACTTGAAGGCTTAAACTTACGTATCTTGTGCCAATGTACATATATTTACAAAAGCACATGAGGTAAATACATGAATATATATATATATGTGTGTGAGCCTTTTTTGGTGCTTCTACAAGCTTAACGGAGTCACAGTCCTCTATCTCATTCTTGCAACTGACAAGGTACCACTTCTGAAAACCTATGCATTGAACTGCCTGCAGATATCTATCACTCGACTTTTTTCCTCGTACGGACAAATGCCCAATGGTACATAATAAGCAATGGTAGGCATATCTTGACATGGCTCATCTTCAAATCAAAAAGGAAAAATCTATATACCTCAGGCTTGATCGATTTTGATAGATAAATCCAAAAAAAGCTATATCACTGTTTATTTATTCAGAACAGACTGGTTCTCTTTCATTTACACCAACTCAAGCATTTAATAAATATTATAAAATACTATTTATCATTAAATCATGCTACCAGGCTCTCAGAATATATTTTTTTATATATCATTTTCCATTGCAATCATATGTGTTTGCGTTTTTGAAGTTTTTGATATGTAATAGGCTTAGATTTTGCACCATTAAGAAAGGGACTTGTTCATAATTGGAGAAAAATAGCCAATTTTGGATATAAATAAATGAATCGTATCTTTAAGTACGCATCGTTTAGCACTTGGATAACGGAATGGTTCAAAATCATTCTGCGCTGCAGGATAACTAAAAATAAAATATGAATGTGTGATACCTTTAACCGGGTTCTTACATTACAGTCGTTCCACTCTCAGGTCTGCAATAACGAGCGTAATTTGCTTTATATACAGAGATATCAGGAGATCCGCTATTGCTTATTTTATATCATTCATTGTATTAATAATAAGAAATATGCTAAGAGAGAGAAACTGCGGATCATGAGATATGGATAGCATGAGTTAAAATGAAATGGCTGAGAAAGATTAAAAATAAGCTTTATTTGGTAAACACAATATTTAAGTGTAACCTGCTGCTTTTAGATATTGAAAGTATATTTTTACATGGACTCGTTTCATTCAACAGACTCAGGAAAAACATTGGCCAATATGTTTATTTGTAAACAAAAAAAAACCTGCTTGTTACTGCAATCTTTCATTGATCCGTTGTATATATCGTTTCATAACGTAACAATGGAACAGGAACAGTGTTTGTTAAAATTTAATAGTCTATTTTAACTTTTTTGGTTTGTGATAAAGTACTCTGGCCTATCATGAATATATATATAGAACGGAACTATTCTTTTTTTGTGCGTTACTAAACATCTTGTTGTTTTTATTTATAAAGAGTGCTACCATTCTTTGATTTCCTCTTGTTCCTTTCTTCTCTTACTTTTTAAATATAACGCATAATTATAATCTTTCATTTTTTATAATCCAATTTTGTAAATATGTTTAATAATGGGAAATTACTGTATCAATTTTATATAGTTCTATGTGTCGCTACAATTACACTATCAGTATATTATATATATCAAAGGCCTCAAGAAAAATATGTACTCGAAAACATTTCAGCAAAGAGAAAGGAAATTGATGAACAGTATTGCCAAGGACCTTGTAGGTTTATAAACCTTGTGCATGTACCAGAGCAAGGTAAATATATCATTATTTAAAAAAAGATCATTTTTGTAAAGCAGCACCTTTTAAACTTTTTTTTATTAACATATAGAAACAAGAGCACAATTGCATGTTCGTCATGTTGCATTTACAGCTGGCCTCATTAATCGTACGTTGATTCTACCCAATGTAAGTGGATCCAGGATTGGAGCATGCCAGAAACGAGACTTTGGCTTCTATTACAATGAAGAGAGTTGGGTAAACTCCAATCGAGACCATTTCCGGACCATATCTATGGCAGATTATAGGGCATGGTTACAGGCGCGAAAAGAAATTGATCAGCCGGTTCTTTCAAATGTTTTTCTTGTACGTAACAAGTACTTGGATAGAGAACATTACATAAAGAGACTTGTTAAGTGCTTTCAATATATGACAGAGGAGGCTCTGAATTATGTTCCGGAGTTTATATGGCATCCCGCAGCATCATCTAGAAAGAAGAAGCATCTGCGGTATATCGATAAAGCTAAAATTGTTGATTTTTTGAGGGGTAGACCTATCACTAGACAAATAGATAATACGGCATATACATTTTATGAACATGATCATATTGAAGTGATTGATCTTTATTACGCTGTTGGGTAATGCCGAAAAAACACAGAAAAAAAAGACACCTTTTTCTTATCTTTCTATTTGCTAGACACGAATTTTCACAAGCGAAGCAAGCCAATCTAGTCATTCCCTATAGCAAAGAGCTTGTGTCACTTGCGCAAAGCACATCAACTGCACTGTCACCATATGTGGCTGTTCACTGGAGAATGGAGACTATTAGTAAGGAGGACGGACTATTATTAGATTGTGCCAGGAGTTTAATAACCCAGCTCGACAATCAGATCAATCACACAGGGACACTATTTTTATTGACAGATTATCCGCATATTTTCACACGTGCGCAGCAAGATCTTGCAATTAGTGACAAAGCAACCAATGAAGAGTTGCGTTCCTGGGTCATCCCTTATTCGGATACCTTTCGCTATGACAATATTGGACCTGTGCATCATCAGGCTATTCAGTACCTTTATGAGCATAGAAATATCACCTTGTTTGGTAAAAACTATCCATATTCTCCACCTCAGTGGCAGATTATCAGTGCTCCGGAAACCGATCATGGCTATTTGGGTATTCTAGACAAGTTGATGGCTATCAATGCAGATACATTTTTGGCAGGTAGACCTCATGTCTGTGCGAGGGCGAGTACTTTTACTGCTCAAATACAACTGGAGCGAAAAAATCAGCTTGATGAAAATAGCCATTATTTTGGTTATGATGTTTAGTTCGTTTCCTTATTTTTGGTTGTAAATATTTTAAAAAGTATAAAATAGTTTTTGTGTAATAAAAATTTTCTTTTTAAAGTTTCCCTAAGATATGAAGGGGTCGAGGAGCTTTTACTATTTTTTTTTAAACTTTAAAGAATGCTTAAACTAGGAATATTAAACTTTTTCTTTCTTTTTAAGAAGAAGCTTCTTTTTTTCTTTCATTTGCTTGGCTCTTTCACCATTTTTATCATATTTTTTTTAAAAAAAATGAAAGTGCTTTATTTATTCTGTCTTCTCTATTTTCTGCTATCAGGTTTGACTTGCTTCTATTAATGTGAAAAGTAGAATCGATTTTTTTTAATATTATAAATGAAATAGTTTACGCTACAGGTGAGACTCCATTTATAAAGTGCGATCATCACATAAGGAACCTGATGGAATGGGTAAACTTGCCTGCTACTTTTATTGAAAGTGCAAGATACAATGTAAGTTTTATTTTTTATTTTTTTATTTCCTTTTGTTTTGGAGTGTTAGTTTTTAATATATAGTCATGATAATAATAAAAAGAATCCCGAGGATTCAATGACAAAATCACTTCAAGAAATGATGTCCAAGTCCTCTGAAAATATAATGAAAGAACAACTGGCTTTTACCAATGAATGCGCACAAGCTACCAGTTTAACCGATGCAGACTATGCTATGCTCGCACCAACTGTAAACGGATTATTTCAGCAAATCTTTTTATTGTATCAAAATCTAAAGAAGCATCAGGCTGAACTCAAGCAAAACCCAGAGTTGGAGACTGTTACCAAAGAATTGCTCACCTCAACAAAGTCAATGTTGGATTTTTATTTGAACTGGAAGGTTTCATACAGGGTTCCAAACTACTTTATGGTTGCTTTCAGATTGATGCAAGACAGGGACAGTATTAATAGAGATTTTGGAATGCTTTAGATGCTCTTTTTCTGCAATGTAAACAAAAAAATAAATATTAAATAAAATATCATTATGGATACATAAATACTTGGTATGCTTTTGTCTTCAATACTTGTTAAAAAAATTTTTTTTTGCACGATTTATGGATTATGGTATACATGTAGCTTGTATCTACTATTTTGCGCTACAAACCCTCATCCACATCCTTTTGGAATCAGTGTCTGATAATATGTCATTATATAGTTTAATGCGATAAATTCTGTAATAAATTGAATGTCGATTCTGCTACTTCAATTAGGTCAAAGTTAATTAATTAAAGTTCTCCCAGTAATTTCTAGATGTCATTTTCCGATTAATTCTTATGCAGGTGAAGCAATAATAATAAAAAACTCCTTAAAGTGAAGGCTAAGAACTCATAAAAGATGAAAAGAGACTCAATATTTTTATGTAACAGAACCAATTTAAAAAGAGACATAAAGGGAGAGAGGAAGGGTTAAAGGAGCTACATTAATATTTGACTATGATAGGAAGATCTCAGTTCTTTGTGTGGCAATACAATACAATTTCGAGCAATGTTTTTACCCAAAGCTGATACTTCTTTACCTATTAGTTTATACATAAAGTGAATAAAGGGAAAAAAAAAAGAGAATGGTACTATCATTATAAGTTCCCCAATATATCAAAAATAGTGATACTTTGACTCTACGCCATTTTCATTATTTCTTCGTTGTCGTCAGTGACAGCGCTACCTTCTACGCGATCCTATGCTCCTATTTTACCGTTCCAACCGACAACTAAATAAAGGATGTAACTAGCATGCTATTATACATGTAAACATTAGTATATACATCTTCTCTTATCTTATATGTAGAATAGAATACTTTACTCCAGCTGTAACATTATCCAAGATGATTGCACCTTTTATGCATACACCATTATCAATTTGCACACATTCGGACCAACCTGTAACAAAAAAATAAGGCTCATACGAGATATATACATTCGCGTTTCGAAATATTAAAGGATGAACCTACTTTAGCTGTTTGATCCACTTGAGAAGACGAATGAATGAAAACAGGTCCAATGATTTCCGGTCCACCAAGTTTATTCATTGCCAATTTCCCTTTATTTGTTGATTGATAAAGTTGCAAGTAAGCCGCATTGGCAGCAATAGCTGATCCAGTCATTTGATTTGCTTCCAGAAATCAGTTGCTCTATAAATATACAATCTCTTTTCCTATGGTAAAGAACGCAATAAATCACGTTCCAGCGAGAGACCGCTATTATAATTATCCTCTGTTTCCTTCTTTATATCAAAAGATCTTTTCATCTCGTTAAATACAGCAGAGTCAAAGAGATAGACACCGCATGATATCAAATCCGAGATAAAAGCTTCGGGTTTATCTATATAGTGCAAAACTTGATTATCTTAATTGGCGACAAGACAACCGTATTTGTGAGCATATTCACGAGCGATCTATAAACTCAAATTTTTGTGCTTACGAATTGTGAAGATTTTTTTTTTGGAGAAAGAGAGAGGAGAAAGAAAAGATAAGACAGCTTCGAATTTTAGAGTGTTAGATATTTTTAAAAATATTTATTGGTAAGTCAGTGCAAGTGCAAAAAACAGAAACGGCTTAACGAACAGGATTTGAATATTATTGTATTTCCACTCTCAATTTACCGGATGTTTGAAAACCCCGCCCACTTTTTTGAAAAAAAATTGCCTGGATGTTTGAACTTAAATTGACCAGAAATTTGAGCTATTTAGCTCAAACATCCAGGCATTTTTTTTTCAAAAAAGTGGGCGGGGTTTTCAAACATCCGGTAAATTGAGAGTGGAAATACAATATTAATCAAAAGTGTTGAGAGCGTTCTATTAGTAAGGCATAGCGCCATAAAGAGGAACACAATACAGAAATTCATGTTTTTCATTAAACCAAAAAGGTGTGCTTTATAATACAAAATGTATAATAAAGAAGTGTCGAACCGATAGAAAATCTGTAATGATCTATGATTTATAGTGAAATAAAACCAGGATATAAAGCTTACTTATTCTTCTATCAAAAAGTTGAATTGTTGCAGTGAGGTGAATTTTCTGCATTAATATTATTTTATATAGATAAAAGAAAATTATTATTACACTTTCCTAAAAGTCCTTAAAATTAAAATATAAACATTAATATTCGTCGTAAAACAATGAGAGAAAAAAATCGCGTTCACATGAAGAAGCACAAACAAGTACTGTTTTTTTCAAGAAAATGAGAAAAAATTACAAATTGATTCAAATAAATGAGAAAAGAGAAATATATCACGTATAAAGAGTATATTTCAGCCAGTGAGTAAGTAAAGAGATAGGTAGCCAAGTAGCAAGGTCCATAAAATCATATTACACACCAATGAGGAATAGCATGATGTTAAGCGACAGAGTAACACACCAATTTGGCATAGGTAGATTCAGTAGATACTATATTCCATTATTTTAGTATCACTCCTTGGGTTAATACCAATCTCTTCGCCTCTCTTAAACCCCCTTTTTTTTCTCATCAACCTTCTCTCAATAATTATTCTCCTCTTTCTCAATAATTTGAAAATGTTTCTCAACAATTTGAAAATTTTTTCTCATTAATCTGAAATATGTTCTCATTTTCTTGAAAAAGACAATACATCATCAAAAATAATAGCATGATGTTTCAAATGTTTATTTTTCAAGCATAAAAATTTCGGTACACATTTGATTAAGATTTAGCAAAATGCTTCTGTAAACTGGGTCGACTTTCAATTGCATCTGAAAGTTTTTTCAAATTGGGAAATTTGCCGCCATCGAGTTTTTTACGCAACCCATCCTCAACTATACAGTTGTATATGACAAAATCAGTGTATGTAATCTAGTTTAAAATAGTTTTAATTCAACGGTTCCCATTAACTATTAGCGCGCTCCTTACCTTTTCACCTAGTACATAAGGGCCACTTGATTTTGCAAGTACATTTTCAAAAGACGCGTGAAAAAATGGAGCCCTTTCAGCATGAAACTTGTTTTCTGTTTCTGGGCTTGATCCAGGGACATAATGCGCATCGACCCAGAGCATATACCAGTCCATACATATGTCGGCCAAGCTATCCAGGTACTGGTTGTCCACATCATTATCAGCCAAGTACTTTCCAATTTGCTTTGAAATGTATCTCATAATAGGTGCTGTCTTGCCCATATATTCTCCATCAATGGTGATGTAGGGTAAGGTGGGTGCCGGAATGCCTTGAGCCATCATTTCGGCTTTCTTCTTTTCCCATGGATCACCAAAACCGATAGTATTGTGCTCATAATCAATGCTAGCATCGTCAAGTAGAAGTGTGATGAATTCACCGCGAGCAGGCAAAGCTATTTGGGAGAGGTAAATGGAATGCAATTTTGTCTTTTATATATATATATATATAGGGATCGAGAACTTACGATAATAATATAACTTGAGGCTCGAAAAAACTGTCATATTGGTTATTAAGAAAGTGGTCTAGTTAGAAATAAAATGTATTTTTTTTATGTATAAAGTCAAACAATGTCTGTTTTCAGCTATGGCGTAAAAAGTTCCATGTTATTGGGGGTTTTTTTTGTTACGCTTATTACTCTATTTAAACCAGAATTTGATGTGTTTTACAAAAAAAGGAGAGAAAAACCCAGTATCCCTGTACACGCATTGTTGTTTAGATTGAGCATTAAACAAGTCTAAAGGTAAACAAACAAATAGGCAAAAAAAATGACATTGCACAAACAGCTTTTTTTAAAGAAAAAAGTCTAAATCATCT
>VCJJ01000600.1:0-18840 GCA_024139415.1 Backusella tarrabulga | reverse complement strand
AAGTGTATTACGACACATCCCACACGACGAGCGCCTGGTAGTTTTTACACGATTAACAAATGGCTAAGAAAAAAAAAGTAATGCAAAAACAGTGTTTTGCTCGCCCAGTAAAAGAAGTAGTGATAAAGTAAACCAAAAGATGCATGCGATGACCGCATGGGTTGTTCTGGAAATAATAGGTTTTTTACGTCATTTTAATCTCAGTTTACTGTGACCTTGTTTTCTGTTTGTGAAAATCAAATAAAGGATTTCCTATCGCCATCGAACCAACAATGTCAGATTCAGAACAACCAACCTCAAGTAAAGCCTTTTGGGAATCAAACGATGATAGCAAGTATTTACTGTCAAAGAAATCAAATCTAATACCCTTAGCAATGACCTACTAACAACTTGAATCATAGAAATAATTGCCGCCATCCATTCTTTAGGCGCAGCTGGAGTGCCAATTAACGTTTCAAAAGTTTCTGATCAATTGACCGACACCATTGTATCTTTATATGATAACAAAACTTCGTTATTTATCTATAAATCAAGTTGGTGCTCAAGAATTGGCCAAATGCTCTCTAAATCAAATATCAGCTATGTAAGTTTAGTGTTTAAATTATAATTGTTTTTGTTACTGATTTTTTTTAGAATAAAACGAAACCAAATTGGGAAAATATCTCTATGCTAATTAATGATAAGCGACTGGGTATTGTTCATCCTTTTGAAACATCTCCTATTACAAATGATGAAACTGTTAATGTTTCTAAAAATTCATCCTCTTCTGCCTCTTCTGCCTCGTCTGCTCCAAAACAACGAAGGTTATCTTCTCTAGACAAGGATTATATTAAAAAATTGTATGAAGATTTAAATGAAACTTCTATGTGGAGATTGTCTTCCGGTGTGATCGTAGAGAAAAAGATGAAAGAGTTTGCACTTGCTTGTAATTTCGAACAGTAAGTATTGAATAATGTTTTTTTTATCGCAACATACTTATAAACTTGCTTTTTATAGTCCAGTGCACTCTCTCATTCTCGATTTAAGCGACGGAAATTGGAAGAATTATTTCAGTGATCAAGATATTGCTGAAATGATGAATTACAATGAGAAGAAGCTTCCAGCATTGCCAGCAGAATTAAATAATTTTATACTTGAAGCCCGAAAGCTTCCTGATGCGTACTCATTTAAGCAGTATTTGAAACAAGAATTTGATTCCACTGCCTGTGAATGGGCCAAAGATACAGTGCTTAATTATTTCAAGCTTTTTAAATATCAACAATTGCCGCTCAACCATCAAACTGAAGGCGATATTCTTCGCAGAATTTGGTTTTTTCTCGACACCGTCCTAGATGATTCTAAAATAAATTGTATCGGGTAAAGTACAAGTTTATTTCCAAAATTCTAATTACTAATATAATTGGCTGTGTTTCCAATAATTTAGAGGTGAGAAATCAAGCAAATCCTCTTGTGTTAGTAGAAATCTTGGTAGAACATTAGCAGCTGAAGAAAGAATGGAGAGAAAAGCTGCGGGAAGAAAAGTCGATCTGCTCTTTGCTCGCCAAAGATTGGAGTATGGCTGCTGTGAGTGTGGTCGCTTTGACGATGATACAAAGCAGCTCTACGACGGTTCATTTAAAATGGTAAAAGTCTTAAAAGATATGATGTATAGTTTATATAGAGCGGCACCTAGTTCAATTCGTCAATTCACTCTTGTCGGCTATTTATTGTATGGTAAGTAAAGATTTGCAATTGCGGTATCGTCCCTTACCCCTGTGCTAATGATGAATTTTCTTTATTTAGAGACTAAATTTACCATGGTTCTCTGTGATTCACCAGCAGGGTACGTAACAAGAATTACCCCTTTGAGCTCAATTGATTTGCCTGAGGAAATCGATGACATATCTAATCAGCTCCTCACAATATTAAATGTTGTCTACCAAGCAAGATTAATTATGGAGGAGAGTAATAAGCTTGTAAGAAAAGAGATTGCCGTCGTAAAAAAAGTAGAACCAGTGAAGGACCTGTTGTTGTTACCTTGTTTCAGTGTTGAAGCAAGTAAAAGAAAGAGAAGAAGAAGCGATGATGACGAAGGCACTGAAGCTTAAGCTGAAGGAAGAAAAAGCGAAAATAACGTAAATAACGAAAAACATAAAATGTAATTTTCATACCGTTTATCAAGTTTCCCTCAAAATACCCTTATTGATAAACCAATAAACTATAGTATACCTGTTTAAATTTAATTTAAAATTTACTCGATTCAAATTGTGTAATGAGAAATAATTCTACTGTATTACTATACATGTTGTTTGGCAGCAGCTAAACCAGACAGACCTACTCGGCTTGACTGGAAATCTGTCTTAACAATGTGTTAACAAAGTAACAAAAGAACAAGAAATGACTATGGAAAATCAAACTTTTATTAACAAGTAGAGATTACCCCAATCGGCCTTAATGGGCCGATTCGTTAAAAATTACTTTGCCTATGGATACTGCTTTTAATAAAACGTAAATTAAAAAATAAAAGAGTTCTGAACCTTTTTGCATACAGTACGTTTTATTTTATTTTTCTTAAAAAAAGGTCAAAAACTGGCTCAATGATCGCCATTTTCACAGCACCTTCAGCTAAAGAGGAGTCCCTCACGCTGTTATCGGTGCTATCTCAGCTATTGGTGTTGTCAACTTAAGTACGAGAGAGTTTGGAAATACTAAGAGGAAAAAAGTAGCAAGTAGGAGCTACGAAGAGAAAGGCGCCTCATGATAGGTTATCTGTTCCTAAAGGAACCACAGGTAGTCATTATCTTCATTTTTTAAACGATACTATGGATATTATGGATGAGTTTCCTGAAATGAGAGGTTATTTCATTGCCATGGATAATGCTCCCATCCACATCCCCAGAGTTATTGATCTTATAATCACTAATAGAGGCTATACCTCAGTGTACCTCCCTCCTTACTCGCTTGAACTTAATCCAATCGAACAATTCCAGGCTATTGTAAAAGGAAAAGTAAAGCTTAGTAAGCTTAGTGATGCAGAACCGCTTACTACACGCATAATTGAAGCAAGTGAAGTTGTACTTCAGAGGATTTATTCAACATTCAGTAAATCAATTTGATGACTGTCTTAATAAGGTCGCTATATAGCATCAATACAATTATAATATATAATTTCCAAAAAAGTGACCAAGTGAAGTTCCAAATGAAGTTCGGAAAAATGACCAAATGAAGTTCAAAAAACTGTCCAATTGGACTTTAAAAATCTGACCCAACATTTTCAAAAAAGTGTCCAATTGAGGGTGGACGCTCTGTAATTCTCGAACACAAGCATATAAGTTTAGAGAAATTAGATTTATATATTTTCAATTTTCAATTATCAAAACTATATTCGCTTTATTCAGCAAAGAGTCTTTCATATGTACCTTAATATACTTAATCGACATGAGTAGGCCAGTAATATTAAAATAAAGTTATTTCCCATCCAAGTCCATTGGGTCTAGGTTTATTATTATTTTTGTATCACTGAACCTCTTCTTTTTACTCTGGAAAAATACCTGCAAATAACCTGGGCAACATGCTTAAAAATCCAATTGTGTAACATTTTTTAAGCTTATAACCCAAGGTTTTTGTTGGTTTTTTTCAAGAGTGTATTTTAACTTATGCTCTTTAGATATCTTTTGTTTTCACCACTCACTTTACATAAAAAGAAAAAAGTATTTAGATAAATTCTATAACCCAGCACCTTAATAAGTAGCAATTTGTATGTTATTTTACTTTAGAAATAGTATTCAAAAAATGCTATATAAGAAAACTTGTTTCTCTAGTTGTGGACTTAGCTTTGATCGTGCTACTACTTTTTCTGTACTAGAGTACTATAGTTGATGAAATGGCACGATCATGTAGTATTTCCACTCTCTTGGTTATTTGTTCAAACGTTTCTCTTTTTGTTAAAGGTAGGGTATTTTATTGTAATGTAGAAAAATGATTTTGGTAGCATGCATATGTTATTATCCCATCAATCGCTTTATTCATACAAAGATTTTCTTTTAATCAGGATAGTACATTTAACTCGACGCTTTTCTAGATCTTAATTTTTGCTTCTACTTGGTGAAAGACAAAGTCTTTGTTTTAACTCCATGGGTAATATTTAATTCCGCTCTCTGGTACCACTCCTCAACTTATCATATTAGGATCTGTATACAATTTGTAAATTTGGTAATAATGCCAGAAAAGATTATTTAAACCCAAAAGGATTAGTAGTATAATATATACACAGTACTGGTATCATAACAGCAATATATTTCTATTAGTATTAATAGATCACACTATTAAATAATTTTATTACGACCAAAGATATCTTTAGCTATTGATCGAATGCACGTAGCACATTATGAAGGCATATTCTAAATGTTACTTTAAATATTTACTGGCTTATTTTGGATGTTCACAGATGTTTAAACTCTGGTTATGGTGCAGCAAATATAATCGCTACAAATACATGTCAACCAATGTCCAATTCATCGATTACACCGTAGTATCTTCCTTTTTTTTATAGAAATAAAATAAACAAAAACTGATCTTTTGTAAATTACCAACCAAAATGTACCCCCCCACTTATCCCTAAAACAAGTGATAACATCCAGTGATAAAGATAAGATAGAAAAGTTATCTATAAAGGTTATTTTCTACTATAATTTGCTTTTGATAATCACTAACTACAAAATAATCAGGGGATATGAATAATTTTATTTTTTTTAAGAAAGAGAAAAACCCGATAATCGAAATAGTACAACCAATTAATTAACGAAATACAGTCCATATTTCCTCAGGGACAAACCACAACAACTAACTTGGAACATATAATGTTTGAAATATAAGTATTGACGTTTTGCTGTTTTTCTGAAAAATAATTATTTTATCACATATATAGAAATAGGTATTCTAATCTTATTGATAAAAGCAATGGTATCTCATATTAAAACTTAATTGTAGCACCTAGTGGATGTTAGGCTTTATATGCGTATATTAAGCACAAGATGGTTATCATAATAATGATGATGATGATGATATTACTGAGATTATTCTTAAAGCTTATAGCAGCTTCATGAAATCCTATTTATTAATATTATTATGTGAACAAATGTTAGTGTACAGTACTTGAAATATTCTAGTCGTATTATCTGATTAATAAAGATGTCTGGGATGCACAAAAACAGCAACATAAACAATAAAATATGTTGGGGTAATAATGCGCGGTGCATCATATCAATCAGAGTGCAATGTTGAAACACAGACCATCCATACTCATATTATTATTTCTGAGTTACACATTGACTTACATTATAGCGGCTAACAAGAATAATAATAGAAAGGAAAGCAAAGTAAACACTGGCATAAAGAAAAGAAACTGGAGACTCCATTAATTCGAAATCATACTAAATTCATCAGCAAATATTTGTTATTCCCTAAGCCAGCAAAATGGAGATACATGGTTTTTTTTTTTGGAAATACAGAATGTTGTTACATAATTATTACCAAAAATGGAGCGCTTATCTACTCGGAGAAAACCTCTTGCTTTTTAGGTAAATGTTATAAAGCTTCATATGTTAATTGAGCGCTGACAGTCAAATATCTCTTGTTAAACTAATATTCAAATTCAAATTCAAATTTTAATTATTATTATTATTATTATTATTATTATTATTATTATTATTATTATTATTATTATTATTTTACAGCGTAAAAAGAGGGGTAATAAAGGTACAAATAAAAAAATAAATGTTGTTTTGACTCTATACATAAATTACTAACTGTTACGTTTACTATTATTTAAATGGTTTTCATAAATTACAGAAGAAGAATGTCGGCGAGATATGCTGTGGTTATCATTAAATAAGGGTGTCATTGCTGGATCTCTCATTCCAACAGGGTATTTTCCTTTTTGATGAGATGTGTTTTTTATGGATTCAAATAAAGAGCCCAAAGCATCGGTTTTTGGTGAAGAGGACCTTCTTTCATTTCTTAATAAGTTGGTATTGTCTTCTGATGCGTCAAAAGGTTTCATATTGCGCACAAGATTAGATGAATGTGTCAGTAAATTGTTTATGCTATTTAATTCGACTTGTAGTTGCTCTCGTCTCGCCTCAAGAGCTTCACAGAATTTGTTGGGTTCCAATAATAACATACTTGTTAAGGCAGCAGTCCGTGTGGTAGAAGATGAATCTGATATAGAAGAGAGCCAAGAAAGGGATGATTCATTAGACCTTGAAGGGGTCTTGCTATTATCACTAGTGTCATCATTCATGAGTGAGCTCATTAATGTTCGAAGATTAGGTAAAGAAGCTGGAACAGTTCCGTTTGAGGGGATGCCTTCATTAATAGGTGATAGGTGAAGTAAATCTGATGATGATGATGAGGCTGTACTGATTTTATTTGAGGAAGGGTGAAGATAATCAGGTCGTGTGCTTGATGAAATTCCGCTATTACTATTGATACTTTTGTTACTGTCTCTTCTTTTATTTAAATAATTGAATTCAAACTCTGCTACACTTTCACTATTAGGTGAGTGATCTATATCGCTTGAATGATCAGCCGTCTTGTAATGAAAAAACATTTGTGGTGTTTGCTGCCCCAGCTGTTCATTTTCAGCAGCATAAGTATTTGATAAATATGATTGCTGCTGATGATGTTGATGATGAGAACGATGATGGCTTTGGCGAATCGGTTCAGGGTATTTGCGAGCCATTTGTACTCTTTTTCGTCTATGGATTACAGTACGCTTCATTGTTAGAGGCCGCTGAACGTTGTGGAGTTTGTAATAGAGTCCACATGCATTACATATATTATTTCCTTCATCATCACGCCGCCAAAGAGGAGTTGTTGTTGTGCTGCAGTTATGGCAGCTTATAGGTACTGAAGTCAAAGGTTCAGTTTGAGTATTTCGATATATGGTAGGATTGTTATATGATTCGTTTGTCATTGGATTGTAAGAATAACTGTGATCCACAGGATGAATAGCTGAGTCATGTTTATCATCCTGATCAATTTCACTGTTCCAAGTAGCAAGCGGATATATATTTTTACTTTCTTCCACTGAAGAGGTCGATTGATGATGGGAGGTGTTCATATGATCACTCATTTTACTGAATCAGAAATAAATAAATAAATTAAAGAAAGTGGTAAAAAAGTAAAGAAAGTGGGGAAAGCGGGAGAGAAAAAGGTAGTTTTTTTTTAGCCATCACCTCAGCTAAAATAAAACGACTATTGAACGATATTTGATTGGAGAACATATATCCATAGGAATACAAATCCAAATAAAATCATGGAAAGATAAGATACGAGATTTCGAACCTTATTTTGTGACAGATAACAAGTGCGTGCCGCATAAAAACTTTCACTATAAAATGAAATATCAAATGTTTTCTTTATAAACAAATAAATTCCAATTTAGTCTTATTAGATAAATGAGAGTAGGATACTATGCTAACTTTCCAAGTAAAGTTATCTATTATCAGTTTGCCTTCCTTAGCTGATATTAATAACTCACTGCCGTAGATATCGTCATCACAAGTGTGACATAAATTCAAAATAAGGAACAATGTACAACGAGCGACTCGCTTCCGTGAGATTTCTACTGTTTTTCCCCACAACAGACATCGCTGTTTAAAAATAGTAACTCTCACCAAGATAAGAATTCTTTACACGGAAGAACTTTTTCTTTCTTTTTCTTCTCTTTTTCATGTTTTTTTCGAAAAAAATTTTGACCTTGGCAACCATTTTTGGGTCCGCCTTGCTGACAAGTGCATTTGACTTCAAGCAAATTCCCTTCAAAACAGAATCAGGCTATGATACTCAAGGTTTTCATATTCTACAAAATGACGCAATAGAAGGATACTCTGTTAGAATTAAAAAACCCGAATCATGCGAAGATGGCGTTCAAGTAAACAGTAGCAATATTACGTACGAATTCACTCGTTTATTTACATGCATGGATCACTTTTATTTTGTTTTAGTATTCAGGTTATATCGACAAGCATGATACAGACGATCATTTCTTTTTTTATTTCTTCGAGTCAAGAACCGATCCTAGCAATGACCCTACTGTACTCTGGCTAAACGGGGGTCCCGGATGCTCTAGTGAAATGGGGATGTGGATGGAATTAGGGTAGGATAGGAGAAGCAGTCAATGAATAGAAGAATATGTAATTGACTTTTTTGTTGCTTATTCATATTAGCCCTTGTAAAGTAAACGAGTTTGGTAATGGGACTACCAGAAATCCATTTAGTTGGAACACTGCTGCAAACGTCGTATTTTTAGATCAGGTATATGTAACTAGATAGATAGATGCGTGTATCTATTATGAAATAAGGAAAGAAGTAAAGTTATACTTAAAAAATTATACATGGGAAGCCCGTTAATGTAGGTTACAGCTATGGTAAGACGAAGGTAAGAAGTACCGAAGAATCGGCGCGTGACGTTTACGCATTTTTGCAACTCTTCTTGGGCGAATTTTCCGACTATGCAAGAGGTGATTTCCATATATCCGGCGAATCCTATGGTGGACACTATCTTCCTGCTTTATCGACCGAAATCATCAAAAATAACAAAGTGGCTGCTGATAAGGGATTACTTGAGCTAAACTATGAATCCATGTTGATCGGTAACGGGTGGACTAACCCTCTTATCCAATTTAAACATTATGAAACATTTGCATGTGCTAATGACAGCCCTTACAAACCCCTTTTTGATGAGAAAACATGCGAAAAAATGAGAAACGCATACCCTCGATGCGAAAAATTATCTAAGGCTTGTTACAGCTTACCATCGTCGTTAACATGTATTCCTGCCGGTCTTTATTGTGAAAAGGTTACAAATGGACCTTTCGATAAAACAGGTCTCAATCCCTATGATATCCGTATGAAATGTGAGGGTGATAGTGGGCTATGTTACAACTTGATTGAGGCAATTGAGGTATATGCAAACGATAAGGATGTACGAGCCAATTTAGGCGTTGATGAGGCTGCTGGAAAATTTGCTGGGTGCAGTGATTCAGTTGGTTACAGATTTTATCAGACCGGAGACGGGTAAAATTTTAAGAGTATTCTAATTTGTCATTTATTTACTAATTTGTAAAAATATAACAGATCCAAAGACTTCACACATCATGTTGCAGATACGTTGGAGGCTGGTGTTCGTGTTTTACTTTATGTTGGTAAGTTGATAAAGAACACGATGAAAATAAATAAACGAATGAAAACTAATTAATATAATCATCTGTTAGGCGATATGGATTGGATCTGTAACTGGTGAGTATACTAATACACGTTCAATTTTCATTTCATATCAAGAGAACGTATCATATTCATTAATATGACACTCGAATACCAACTACAAAATATAATGGATGCATATATAATGATTTACTAATTTGATTTTTAATAACAGGGTTGGTAACTTGGCTTGGAGTTTGGATATGGATTGGTATGGAAAGGAGGACTACAACTTAGCAAAAACCGAGCCATGGTTCAGTGATCTTACTGGAAACAAGGCCGGTGAAGTACGCAGCTATGATAAGCTTACCTTTTTAAGAATTTATGATGCTGGACATATGGTAATAAATGCTTAATATATTACCGAAGGGACTCATACTAACAATATCATAATTGTACGTGATTAGGTTCCTTATGATCAGCCAGAGAATGCATTGGATTTCTTTAACAAGTGGCTAAGCAACTCAACATTAGCCAATTAAAAAAAGGCAAACCAACCTTTATCTAAAAAATATCCACCTTATCAGAACCGTACTTGTTATGCGGTTTAAAAAATGAAAACATACAGAACTGATATTCGTGGTTTTTTAATCGAATTATGAAATCATTGAATAAATAGCTTCATAATCAGAAAATGGTCTATCAATTTCGATTTGTTTGTATTTTTTTTCTTCCTCTTTTCTTTTGCGGTATGATTTATAATTCACTAGGAAAAAGGTATATAGAATTTGTAGTCGTCATTTCTCACAACAAACTAAAGTTAATTGGTATTTTAATGCTCTTAATGGCGTTTTTAGCGTTTATATGGAGTTTAATTAAGCCACTCAAAAGCATGTCATTTCCTCACACACTTCATAAATTTATTATCGCATAAACTAAATATTTAACTGGATCAGTAAAATTGATATAAATTTTATTGTTGTGATAACAGGTGCAAAACTACTGTTTTTCAACGCATTATTTCTCTTTTTAAACCAATGCTCTCTCAAAAATATGTTAGTCACTAATATCTGTGACTTAATACAACAGCCACGAAAGTGTGACCTGAAGGGTGTGCACAGATCACTTGTTTTAAATCTTATCAAAGGAAACTTTCATGTTGCAATGGTATAAAAATCTGAATCCATAAAGCCTAGTATATTTGGTAACAAGGCATATTTTATAGATTGAAGTGCTTAGATATCTTTCAGCCTAGAAGCCTTGAAGCCCAATTGTAAGACAAAAAAAATATCACGGGTGGAGCGAAGCACTTTAAAAGCATACGTGATCTTAAAAAAACGAAAGTAAATAAATTGGATTTGCTAAAAGTGGAAAATAGAGAGGTATAATATTTTATTTCTATATAAAAAAAACAACGCTAAAGAGATTTTCTGTATCTATATGCATTTTAATGATAAACAAGATAAACAAAAGTTAAAAAGAAAGAAAAAGAAAAGAGCGCACCGTTTTTTTTAAATTGAAGCACTTTCTAATGAGCTGTTACACTTTTTAATGATTGAAGAGTGTAATTACCTATAAAAGAATAAGAGACAGTATGTTGATCCTATGAACCAACGTCATAATAAAACGATTACAATGCTTTTTTTTGGAAATAGGAAGGAGTAAAAATATAAATTGACATATGAATATTATAGTGACTGAGGTTTTTTTTTAAAAAAATCAAGGAGATAGATGAGTCGGTAACTGCGGTGCACAGTTCAGTTATATTTTTTTTTAGCTAATAATTGTCCACCTGGCTCATATTTGTTTGTAAAATTGTAACACATCTTATGAAAATCAATTATAGATTTACATATGATAATGTTTTTTTCGCAAATCATATTTAATCTTGGTTTTTTTTTTAAAAAAACCTATTTTCTTCTTTCTTCTTCATTTATACTTCTTTTTTACTCTTACTGTTCCTTTTTTACATTTCAACAAAAAATAGTATCTTAAAAATGCTGTCTAAATTGGCATTACCCCATCTGGAAATTAGCAACCTACCCATGAGCGCTGGGCCACCTTCACCCACACTTTCAACTACCTCACTCAAGTCTTCTGTATCCTGGATGGCAGAAAAAACAAGCACCGAATTACTGCCAATACTAAAGCATGTTTATAAGTCACTAAAAGATAAAGAAAAGGGTACAGTAATATAAAGCAATTAACTATATTCTTTTTATATTTACTTATTTACTGGGTTTATTTATTTTCATGTGAAAATCAATAGATTTAGTACTTGCAGCCGAAATAGGGAAATCACTACTAGAACAAAACGTTCAATTAAAAAACAGTTATGACAGATTAGTTAAATCTTCCACTGCTACAATAGATAGCTCCTCGTTCCAACAGGTTGACTCTGGAGACTACGGAGGAGTCGATTCAGGAATCGACTCGGCAGATGATGAAGAAGCTGACATACGATTTGTACCATCGCGCGGTACACGTGAGGCAATGATTGAGGTTCTCGAACGCAATAACCTTGATCTTAATCAGAAGTTAGAGCAAGCAATAGAAGTGCAAAATAAAAATAGAAGAGTTCATACAAAAGATACCAAAAAGCTGGAAAACGAGATCTCTTATCTTAAATCAAGCCTTGAAATTGCCGCTAATAAAATTCAAGAATTGCATGAAATGAACGAACGACAGAAAAAAGTTGAACCTCCGCCAAAGAATGATGACAATGACAGTGTTGTTGAAAGGTTGTACGACCAGATAAATTCCATCGAAACCGAGAAGGAGCAGCTGAACAAATCCAAATTAGAACTTGAATCTAAACTCTCTGAAACATTAAAAGATCTCAAAAAATTAAAAAATCAATTTGAAAAATTCGAATTCACTGAACAAGATTTCAAGCAACTCAGCGAAGCCTATGAACGCCAGTTTTCTCATATCGACCAGCTAAACAATAGTCTCAAAGACCATCAGAACGTTCTCCAAAAGCTCAAAGAAAAGGGTGTTAACATATACTCTGTTCGATCTACTCCTACCCCAAGTGACATTGGTGACGAAGACGAAGAATATCAGTTGCGAAACACACTTATGGAAGAGTTGGAATCACAATGGTTGAAAACAAATGAAAGTAAATCAAGTTCACCTGCCAGATCCATAAATGAATCGTTTCAATCACTCAAAGAAATGACTGAGTTTACCGAGAAATCTCTCACTGCTTTTTATCATGCACCGTCAGTTGGTATGGAAACCGTTCTATCAAAAGCTACAGGCATCGAACAAGACCTTTTGGATGACGCCTTAAAATTCATTGATCAGATCGAAAAGGAACATCTACAAGATAAACAGCTTGTAATATATAACTCGTTTGGCGTTGAACCAAGTACAGAAAAATCTGTGCAGGAGCAGCAAGACTTTTTGGCACTTGAGCCGATAAATCAATTTGATTTTAACATAATTGGCGATGGCTATCCTTCTACTGACATTTATCCCAATCCTTCTCTATCAGATCAAAACATGCAAATTCAGAAACGATCGGACTCACCAAATACTTTTGTGGGCAGACTCAAAAGACACTTTAGACAATTGTTTAAAATTGTTTGGAAGTGGTGTCGTTTCGCTATTGTTCTTACGACGGCTCTTTGTATAAGTGCCTGGAAAGGACCTGACGCTTTGTTTATTAAAAACTGATTCAATTTATATTTTTATACCACTACTATTGTTATTATTACTGTTATTATATATTTATATACACACATATAACCGATTTAAAGATACACATATATAACCCCTCTCATTCTTATCTCCATTCATTACAAGTCTACATAGTTATCTTTTATTACATAATATTGTTATATTTATTTCTTTACAGACACACTGTAAGCATATACATACATTCATATTTAACATATTAAAACATACAACTTTTTTAGTAATTGTTTTACAATTTTTTGCCCATAAATGTTTTATTATTGTTATGATTTATTTTGTTGTAGTATCTGGTATATTTAATTGATATTTCGGCAAACGATGAGGCTTTGCAATTTTGATGATGGGATCCGGAGTCATTTCGAAATGAGAATGTTCTTTTTTAAAATGTTTCGTATCGGGCTGAACAAAGTCGTCAGTCGTAAGATCAGCTTCATTGTCTACTTTTGACTCATAGTAATTCATAGTGGTTAGGGAGGTATCTTCGATCAATTCAATGTATGATTGTTGAATCCAGTCGATTGGCGATGGAGGTTTTTTGAAAAATTTGCCATCAAATTTCGGAATAAATGTCCCTCTAGAAATTTTGATGGTAGAGGAGTGGAGTGTGTCCATGTTGGTATATTAAAAGTAAAGAAAAATAAATAAAAAGAAATGCTTGTTTATGTTTTTCTTTTTTCGTTATTTATTCCACCAAAAGATATCAATAAGGCATTTGTTTTTGTTGTCCCACTTCCTGGAATAGGCTGGTGAATTTTGTGACACAAGCAATGAACTAAAATTACCTTGATCCTTGTTTTCTGTTCTAATTATTCTGGTCATTCCCATATGCTTATTATTACATCAAGAGCTCTATTTTTCTTTTTGCTCAGAAAAAATCGTTTGTTCCTGCTTAAATATTAATTAATAAGCAAGAGAAAACGACCATTTAATATGCATGCTGGTCACACGATCATATATATATATAAAACACTGTTTTGTTCATAACAACAATAATACACTTATATCTTTACTTTCTGAATGAATGATCAAAACCTTTTCCACAAAGTAATTCTGGTGACAACTTGCGAATTATACACTATGTGTGGTTAAAAATGAAGCCACAAATTAAACAAAGTCAATTTATTATCGAGTATACGAGAACAAAAGACAAAAGAAAGGTCCTTTATTAGGTACTAAAATAATGACCAAAATGAATAACATGGATCCCCATTTACAAAGTATATTTTCTCGAGTTCTGGAGTGACTATCTTGGTCGATGATAATATGTACCTGATTTTGTACTTGGCTATCTTTATTGTTCAACAATTCCAACATATTTTGTTTTACGACTACGACAATAAGATATTGTCTACTGTTTATTTCATAAAATACGTAAAAATGGACATAAAAGCGGGGGATAATATTACTGGAGCAACAAAAGTTGAAGTTATAGTGATATATGGAAATATTGAAAAAGAAAAGAAAAATGCTGGACATTGTATTATTCACAGGCCCTACATATAACCGCTATTCAATTTATTAGCTTAAAATGCATATATAAAACAAAAAAAAACAAATAAAAAATTCCAGCTTGGGGATAGTAACTTTACCTGCGATAATAATCATCATCTTCAACCGGTGTAATAGGATCTGCAAAAGGATCCAGCGACTCTTCAAGTTCTTTGCGGGTTGAGGTGTTAATACGTAATTCAGATACAGCATCTTCCAAAGGGGGAGAATATCTATTAGGTGGGGGAGGGGGAGGGGGAGGTCTTATTGCAGATTTTGGGCTGTCATAATAGGTAATCATAGGTCTCTCCTCGCGAGTTATTGTCGAATGCAATGTGCTAGGTATCTCTCCCACTGACATCATTTCATACATATCCAAAGCCTTTAATAGATCCTCATTTGTAGCTAATAGTGTACCAATCCACTCCTCATCTTCTACCAGTCGAGCATATCTCACAATTTTTTTCTTGGACTCCTCGCATTTAGCATGATACTCCTTTAATTTTGAATCACGTAACAAATCTCTTTCCCATCTATCCTCTCGAGTGTTGATCAATTTCAATGCGTTTATTAGGTTATTTGAAAGCTGGTTTGCTAGAGCCAACTCTTCTATAATCTTTGGCTTGGCCTTTTCAAAGTTGAATACACGTTGTCTTCTAGGTGTTGTGTTCGATGATAAAGATGGTGGTGCAGCACTGGAAGTACTGTAGCTACGAGGTTTTGTTTGTGTAACAAGAACTTCAGATACAGGACGTTTAGGCTTGACCGGAGGAGGCAAGGATTTACGTTTTTCAGGTCGCTGTTCTTGTGAAACAGGTGAGCCTAGGCTTTGGGGTGTTCGTGGTGTCTGTGGTGATAGGGATTCAGGCGATCTAATTTGTCTATCTATGTTTCCAGTTCTTATCACAGGTTTTTTCTATAATGATTGTGTATATAAAAATAATCAGTAAAGAAGCACTCCTCTCTCTTGTCCTCCTCCTTGTTCCACAATCATCATATATTGACATGCCCGAGACACCTATGTATGTGTATTATACTGATATACTTACACGCTGACCTTTACCCATTTCGTAAAGTGACTCGATAGTCTCCATGCCCGGTTCTTTCTTATATTTAATAGTCCATACACCCAATAATAATGTGAGTTCCTTTTTAACTGCTTTGCTTTCGTCCTAAACAGAAAAAAAAATAGCAAAATAAGTATATAAAATGTTGTCATCAGTAATATATATATATATGTATTTAAATATTTACAGGCGATGATAATATTATTTCGAATCTTTGTGTCAACTTGTCATTAGCAAGAAGTGTTCCTAATACAAATCGTAAATAAACCGAGTTATATTTAGTATCGTATAAACGATATACTCACTATGAAACTGCTGGTTGCTGTTTTGCATCAGCAACTGTAATATCTAAAATAAAAATAAATACATTGCTAGTAAAATGATATTTTTTTTTATTACCTCTAGTACTCGTAACTTTTGTTGTGAACCACCATGCTTCAACTTTTTTCTTATTGTTTCCACTGCTTCTCCCGGTCCAGCTTGTTGCATAAACATGGATTCAGATAACTGCTGAAATATATACCAATCTACCTCTTCCATATTGGATAGTTTCTCTGATAGAATAAAGTTTATATTTGATATTCGTTGTGTTTAAACTCAAACTTACCAATATATAAGGAAACTGATGTCTTTTGTATGTCCTCTGAAAAAAGTCCCATTATTTAATGGTGATTAAATTTAAATACGTAAAAAAAAAAGAATAGGTTTGAAATATAGTAATGATAAGAAAGAAAGGAAGTGTAAAGAAGAAGAAAAAAGATAAATAAATAATAAAAAATGATGTCAGTAATGAAAAAAAAAAAGGAGGTAGAATGGTGTAACCGGTTTATTTGGATTCAGCAGTAAGTCCATTTTCTTACTAACGCGCCACTGCAGTTCTTACATCTTGAACAATACGAAGCTAGCATAATGGTTTCTGTTTATAATAATATTATAAGATCCACTTTAAATTTATATTATCATCAATGGCATTATTATCCGCAGAACGGCAAAGAGCAACTTTTTTTCCCTGTCTTTCTATTGCAACATACTTTGTACTTTTGTGCGACTTTATATAAACATCCGACCTTCGATCTTTTAGATCTTTTTAAGATGTGACAAATTCTCAAGAATAGAAAAACACATGTATTTAATAATGATCCTGTTACTTCAGTGACAGAAACATGACGCAAATAAGTGTAATGTATACTTTTATTGACATTATATATATAAACAAAAGTCAAAACTTGCTACTCATCGCCTTCTTTTTACCTATTTATTTCTCCTCTTTTTAAATTAAAAAATAAATAGCAAAAAAATAGCCCACATTATGCTGTTATATCCTCCGCTCAAGTATTAGAATGGTTCGGTCATGTTATATAGCATAATACATAAATTTCAGCAGACTGCTTTCTCATTAATCCATGTATTGTTTTTCAAAGAAAACATCGTAAAAAATATATATAAATGTATAACGAAAAAAGCAGTTAAAGTTTTTCTTTGGAATTAAAGTTCTGGAAGTGGTACACATAACTTTGTATTAAAAAAGATCGATCTTCATTTGTCATAATAAATAGGTCAGCCAAAAAGAAAAGCCCTGCTTTCATAATACTACTAAAAATAATAGTGGTATACCAATGGATCTATATTTTTTGAACTAAATCAATATCGATTTTAGTTCAGATTAGACGATAAAAAAGAGAACAAGGGATCACTTCTTGTTGCAAATGAGAACAGTACATTTGGGTGTAAGAAAATCTGAGTTACTTGGTAGTAAAAGCAGTTCTGCGCCTGTACGAAATAAGTTTTTGTTTAAAGCACAGCCAGCAGCGAGAGAATCAGGTTTTGATAAATATCTATTTTTATCTATCATGCTCTACTGCTTGTATTCTTTAAAGACAAACAAGTAGATGTAGCTTAATTATATCAATAAATAATAAAAGAAAAAGATCGTTGGCAAGAGCATATTCAAATTATAACTATCATTTATTTGGCAATCGCTAAGTGTATTTAAATGTTACAAATCTGATAAAGCTGACAATCAATATTCAATATTCAAAAGAAAAAAACCCGTATAATTCCAATTTGCATTGTTCAAGTATATACATAAAGAACATTTGAATACAGGTTAAAGTGAATCACTTATTAAAGTGAAAATAGGCTTGATGATTTTACCATAGTCATGGATGTCCAATAAAATATGAGGATTTTAAAAATAATTTGAACTCATAAACTTGGAAGTTGTTACTACCATTTTATTCTGCAACATATTTTCTAATACACCTGGATCAATCTTTTTTTTTCCGTTCACCTCTCTTTTTCTTATAATAAAAGAACTATATATGGAAAGTGGATTTACACATCTGGAAAACACAGAAAGGCTAGGAAGACCTAGGAAGACCAGAAAGCCTCTAGGAGATCAGCTTGGTTTAAGAAATGTGAAGTCAAGTTGTAGTCATTGCCATCATAAATAAACTCGAGGTGCTTATGATGTTTTGGTTTTGTTTGTGAAGTTTAAGTTCTGTTGAGTTCTCCATGAAAATGATATGCAAATTAAGAAAGAGATTGCGAAGCTACGATTGTGATTGGCATCGAATATTTAACATCCAACTTCCTTTACTCCAAGAGGTTCCTTTTCAAGTTTGTTCATAATGCACTTAATTTGAGGCATGCCTGTAAGGTGAAGAGTGTCAATCTGTTAAATAAACGTTTCTGTAAGCATTTCTATTTCATGCTGTAATTTGAACATGGATTCTTAACCTGATCGTCATTACTAAAAGTAAACCATTTTTCAGGCTAATAAATGAATCATCATCCCCTTTATTATTAATACTGTCGTTCCACTCGGACGCATCGCGAAAAATAACTAGACAATTTCCGAGAATAAATTCTGGTATACCTTTGCTCAAATTTATAATACAAATATACAAACCTTCAAACAGCATCCGAGTGTATTTTCGGAAATTGCCTGATTGTTTTTCGTAACGCGCCCGAGCGGAACGACTGTATTAACTTCTATTATTTTCCGTCAGGGTTCCGAAAAAAATTTTGGGTTCCCAGCAAAATGGGCACCCAGCGGAGTAATAACTGGGGTTATTTACCAATAGTTTGACAAATAACAACTGTTATAAACTCTTTGGGTTCCCAAATGGGTCTCAAGAATAAGCATTTATTGTTATTTCACGAAAAAATGAATATAAATCTCTTCAAATGCATACATCATCTTCTTTTATCCTTAAAGTAGTATCTTTCTACATTTTTTGCTTTATAACCCTAGTAAAATACAGTCTTTTTAGCCAGGTTTTCATTTTTGAGTGACACTCTACTAATTGAAATGGTTTACGCTATGATTCGAAGAATTTCTTGAAATTAAAAATATATAAATAAAGCTGTTAAAAGTGGTTGTTAGCGCTGTTAA
>VCJJ01000599.1:27532-40178 GCA_024139415.1 Backusella tarrabulga | reverse complement strand
TTTTTTTTTTTTTTTTTTTTTTCTTGACAAAATAGAAAGTCTTCAAGTAGTGCACTTGGCATGGCATTACCATTATTATTGTCGCAATAGTGTACTAGTAAGGAATAAATTGCTGAATTGAGGTGTTCACTAGGCGCGTTGGAAGTCTGTGTATAGTGTCTGAAGAGTCCATTAGTATCCAGAAGCAAGGCAAGAAAAAGAGCAAAGAAAAGGCTTATCTCCTCTATTTCTACGGTGTTGTGTTACAAGCTGGGGTTTAGGTGCTTTTATTTGATGTTCTATGAGTGTACTATTGTTGTAAAGTTGATATAAAGGCTGATCCAAACGATTTCTAAAAGACGTTTCATACAAGTTGTTAGATTCATGAAATAGATCTGTTCGACTACTGGTGGTACCTTTGTTTGTAACGAACAGCACGACTATTTTCTTTTTGAGTGTCTATCTCCAGGCGTCCTAGCCTTCTTTCTCACACTATTATATTCAAGGGTGGATTATCAGATACGTAATAATTTGAAAGAATCTGATATCCTTACCGCCAGTTTGGTTTGTATCTTTTCTTTTGTTTTGCAAGGTTATCTTCAGATTTGAGAGCCTGTCTATTTCTGGCTGCTATTTTTTGGAGACTTTTTTGGCATGGTTACTGTGCTTAGAAAAACTAAATAGTTGACAACGCAAATAGGATGCTATAAATAATCACATAGGCAAAGAAGTATCGGTACACTAATTGCTGTCTTTAACAGATGGAATAAAGCTGTCGTTTGGAAAGAAAGGTAAGACCTAACAATTTGAGAACTAAAAGGTAAAAAATAAAACTGTAAAGAAAAGAAGGAAAAGAATTCAGAACATGTAATGTTTATATGTTTATATGTTGTTTATTTTGTCACATGCGTTTCACACTCACTACTTGGCTCTGTACTCACACCTGTGGCCAGACTTTTTGAGAAGCAAAATTTTGATACCCAAAGAGTATAAATATTTCTGTATTTCCACAATAAACTTATGTTTTTACTCATCTGTGCAGGATTTTTTGACATTTTATTCAGGGTATGGTTTAGAATATTTTAATTGGTGAAACCTTGTATATTATTCTATGGATTATACATATTTCAGATAATGGTTGATATATCTTATTATTCCTTGAATAACAGCTTTGAGATAACTTCTATCAGTATTGACATGATATATTTCTCTTTTCTCAATTATTTTCCCCCTTTTTCTCATCAATTTGTAATTTTTTCTCATTTTCTTGAAATAAACAGTACGAATTTAAACCAATACATTCTTATCACCATCTAATATTGAAAGTATGCTGAGCTATAAATCATCGACAGTTTTCAATAATGGAGCTATAAACGAAGCTAATGTAGTTAGCGTTTGGAATGTAACCATTACACTGAGTACGGCCGCTAAACCCTGAAAATTCCTTTCCAATGCAATCATTTTTAGTTAAAATGATAAAGAGCTTGGCTTGATTGGCATACGGTAATCTTCTCTGTCGAGTCACACCTGTATTATGGCCAGGCCGATTTAATGTTCATTATGGGCGACTTCTCTTTTTCTTTTTGTTTAAGTTTGATGTAGAGTTTAATCCATCATTACAATAGAAAAAAAAATGGATTAACGTAAGACGAAGTGTTCCAACCCAGAGTGAGAGTTTATATGCGATTTTCATGATGTGGCATATTAAGAACTGTTTTTGTTTTAAAATAAGCAGAATATCCTTCAAGTATGCTTCTTTTTCTTTTTTGTATTTTTTAATAATAATGATTCATGTTCTTATTAAAGTCCTGCGTGATTTACTTGTAAAACTTTTGCTTAAATGACGGACTGGATCGCAAGCTTGTTTGCTGTAACTGGTATCACACTTTGTAGAAACGCAGTTTTTTTATAATCTTGATACAGCACATGGGACAAGTAGCAAGTGGCAAGTCACAATGAGCGGTATGCTTAGGAAACTAGAAATTAAAATAGAAAGGGGAATAAAAACTATTTTGCGTATACCTTGTTGAGCACCAAATCGGTTTGAAATGGCACATGTTCAATGATAAAGGGTCAACGGTAGCACCAAATTGCCCAGAGCATTTTTGGGACAAGAATTTTGAGTGCTTGTTGTTGACCAACTTACACTCGGAGAAGCGAAAAACGAGGGAAGCGATATCAGCAACCGTAAAGGATATATGTGAGGCGAAGCGAGATAAAGCTTGTTGCCAGGTAAGATACTTATTTATTTCATTTATAAACAGTGATAAACTGAGAAAATACATAATGTGATGGTTTGCAAGCTGGGACTTAAAGACCATTGAGATACCCTGGAATCAGCTATTCCCATGGGAGTATTTCGGGATCTGGATGAGTTATGCGAGACAGCGGTAAACACTGGTCCATATTCTTCCACTGGATCCCACTGCTTGTTCCCTCTGGTATCGTCTACCGTTTAGGAAAGTGTATTGTTAAAAGATTTTAGCACGCTTTGGCTCTTCTCGCCTCCCAATATACTCAATATGCTTAACTGAACCTGAAAATTATACCATCTCTTGTCCTTTTAAATATACCTTTTCCTGTTAAACCTTGCTTCTTCTCCTGTTTTTGAGATAGAGAAAGATGACAATAACAGGAATTGGCTTCCATATTAGTGATAAAAAGTATTTTTAAAATGTATATTATTTCTTTAATTATTGGTCCAACCATTGTAAGTAGGCAATATTAGATTACAAAAGGTGGGCTTAGGTATGATTTTGATCTGTTTCACCAAATTTTAATCCACCATAAAATGTGACTTTTTGACGTTGACTTTTTTTTTCTTCTTCTTTTTCTTGGTCCAGAAAAATTATATAGAAATCCATAGACCATGTCACAAGAAAGTGAATTGCTTGCGTTTGACTTTGACGATGATGTGTTTATTACAAAAGAAGAAAGAGAACGAGTCAATGTGTCCAACATTGAATACCAAGCCAAGATCGATCTAGATGGGGTAAAGACAATTTAAAAACAATCAAGACCCCAGGACTGACATGTCTCAAGTGGTTTGATGTCAAAGACAAAGACCTTCATAGTTTAATGTTGGAAGAGTTGGGACCAAGCGAATTCAAGAGCTCGATTGAACACGACTATCTGTACAAGAAGTACGATCGTGCGCTTGAACATGCGCTCGAGTTTATTCGTATTGTGGAAACCGAGCCCAAGTGCAAGGTCAAGGGAACAAGAGAAATGGCCGAGATTGCGATTCACTGTGCAGATAAATTGGGAAAATACCATATTGTCGAACGATTGTTAGATGTTAAAAATGTATGATCACCTCTTATAGATATCCCCAACTCATCCATTTTTATAGCCTGCTCAAGATCTTGGATTGTTATTATTAAAAAGTAAATTCTATCCCAAAGTCGGTCGTTATCGTGACGCATTAAGCTGCCAGGTTGAATATCACAGACTACGCAAGTTGGACTATAGAATGTGGCTACTGATGGCACAGATGTTTAAAGAAACCGCACAGGATGACATGAAGATCCACCTGGCACACCTCTCCATCGCACGCTCGCTTCATATCTACAGATCAAGCCGATGGAAGAAGCAATATACCTTTGTGAAGCGTCGCTTTGAAAACGAATTGGAGACATTGGAGGCGCTGTTTAAAGAAATCACGGATTGCAATGGTAACGGAAACACGTTTTCGAAATGGATGGCGACCGACAACAAGGATCCCAAGGCGGTTGGCTTGGATATGTTTGATTGGGATGATATCGAGTGGATCTATCAGGATTGGGAGTTGCGTAAATCTAATGGTGGCGGCGATGAGGATGAGGATGATGGTAGAAGAGCA
Organism: Backusella tarrabulga; assembly: GCA_024139415.1. Classification (NCBI taxonomy): domain Eukaryota; kingdom Fungi; phylum Mucoromycota; class Mucoromycetes; order Mucorales; family Backusellaceae; genus Backusella; species Backusella tarrabulga. The sequence continues at coordinate 36,358 of VCJJ01000599.1, read as the reverse complement.
GTAAAAGATCTTTAGAATTTATTATTATTACTTTATTATATATATATATAAAAAGATGTTATTTATTGTAACAAATCAGTGGAATAAGGGTTGTTTATCTGGGACACCACCCTATTATTGGCAGTGGCTGCATTATAACTCCAATCATTAAATGGCGCATTCACTAACTGTTGTGGATCTTGTAACAAGTCAATTTCCTGTTGCGGTTGTTGTGGTTGATCAAAAGGAGAGGATACCAGTGCATTCATTTGCTGCTGCTGCTGCTGCTGCTGCTGCTGCTGCTGCTGCTGCTGCTGTTGTTGTTGTTGTTGTTGTTGTTGTTTCTGCATTTGTTGAATTGCAGAGGTATCTTTTGTATCAACTCTTTGTTTGAAAGCAGGAGAAGGTATCAAATAACGAGGTTTATAGTGATTTATAAACGTGGTTGGGTTTTTATGATAGATGGATGCAAGTGAGCCAATGTGTAATAAAAGCTCATCCAAAAAGTTTGCATCGAGATTATCACTCTCGGTAGTGATGGCAGGCTTATCAGATAACACAACAGCCTTTATATAATAATAATTAGATGATCCATTTTTATATCACCCCCAAATATCTATATAACACACTTACTTTTGCTGTAGCAGGATCAGTAGAAAGTAGACGCCAATAAATATAACCACGATCACGCAAATCAGGATTATCCACTTCTTCTGTAGCCCATTTCAATACCTTTGGCACCAATTCCTGACCAGCAGTTGGTCTCTGGACAAAGAGTTTGACGGTTGCTGTTAATAAAGCTGTTTGTACCTAAATCATAGAGTTTAGATTCTCTCTCTCTTATCAAATCAATAAATGATGTTTACTTCGTATGGTTCTTCCAAAAAGGTGTACAGGAAATCATCCAATAACTGATCGGCATTTTCAATTCTATCGGCATATTGACCGATAATCCAAATCATGGAGGCCTTTGCTTCTGGCTCGTCTAAATCATCCAAATTCTCACATAATGTCGAAATGATACTTTCATACTGATTGGGATACTTTCTAAAGATATCCTATGATTTATATTTTTAATATCCTTTCTCTCTCTTTATATCCACACTACTATACTTACTCTAATGACAATGATGGCTTCTTGAACAACATAATTCACCTTTGTTTGAATAAGCTCCAATAAAGAAGAGATGCACTTGTCAGCAGCAGACTCGATTTTGACGGCCAATCTACCAATAGCACGCACGGCCTTTCTAACAAAATCAACATCCACTTCAGCCGCATATCTATTTTCTGACATGTTAGACTCATTGTTAAAAAAAAACGGCCATAACAAGACACATTACTCTTTGAGTTCATTCAAAACAATATCGACATTTGTTTCATTGGCCAATCTGAATATAATCTCCAACTTGCCCAACTTTACACAGATGGGATCATCGTATTTACAAAAGAAAACCTTGATATCGTTCTTTAGAATCTCGGGGCGTCGTTGAATGATCAATTGAATGTTGCGTAAGGCGACATACTGAACCTCATAACCCGAGGCAAGCAAGGTGACGAGAGGTGGGCCGAGTTTGCGACAATGCTGGCTGATTTCGTCCTCGCTCGACATATAATTCATCAGATACATCATGACCTTGGTTGCGGTCAAGACGACACCCGAGTTTGCGTGCTGGAGACGAGGCGAGATGCGCTCAGCCAGGATTTCGGCATCTCTCGACTCCTGAGGCACGTAGTACATGAGGGCCTCTAAAATATACGTCTGTCCCCATCTATATTGGTGCATCATTCACATGTTTTAATATAAAAGCCAATATGGTTACACACACGCACTTACTCTGAGCATTCACCAAGTGCTGACACTAGTTTACTTGCAATCGAATGGTCAAGTCTTAATTGGATATTATCAGAACGCTCAGAAATTTCGGTCAATGCAGCTACTGCATTGGCAACCACCTACAGATAGTGTGTAAGCAAAGTGTCTCCTTGAATATATCAAGAACTTACGGTTGGATTAGAATCATTCAGCAATTCCTTCAACATATCCACAAAGTGCTCGCTCTCAACAAGAACTCGATCATACATGTAGAGCTTGGCCACGCAGGTAGCCGCCGTCTTTCTCACATAAGGGTCTCTATCTCTCAAGCTGTGTCGAAGTGGATCAACTAAAACATCTACAATCTTTTCCACTTGAATATAGCCCATGGTACGAATGGCCAAGGCTCGAATCAAAGGATTGGGATCTTCAACATCCTTTTTTGAAATAGAAGTATAAATTAAGCTCATCATAACATGTGAAGCATCCTTACTTTGATAAACATGGAGATGGCCATGACAGCCATGTCAGGCTTCGTTCTTGCGTAATTGATGATGTAAAGATAAACCATCTTTTTAATTTCGAGCACAGGCACCTGCATGACGTTGAGAATGTCAGGAAAGAGTGGCGACATGTCATTGCCCATGGTCATGTTGGCTACAATCTTCTTCATCACTGTCTTTTTACGTTGATGCTTTTGGTCTCTCTTTTCAGAGGTCAACTCAGCTCGAAGTTCCTGAATCTTGCCTATTTGATATTTAGTGAAGATTATTTTTTATTCTTCTTTGGATATTACCTCTTTGAAAGTATTTGGCGTCAGACATTTTTAGTAGTTGTTCAAAAGAGGGTTAAAAAGAGAAGGATAAAAAGCGTGGATTTTTATTAATTAGATATAAAATAGCCTTGTGTATCCTTCTCGACCGTGACTGGCTGGATGCCAAATCATCATCATCACCATCATCATTATGAAATAGAAACAAGTAAGTGTGTTATCATGTTGGTCATATAACATTCCTCGCATAAATAACTTGTAATGATAAACAAGCGCTATCCATTGTACAGTGCTGTATCCATGGCAACATCAAATTATAAATGTATTGGCTCATGTTGATTGCTTCCAAAAAGAGAATTCCTTCCACTTTCCATGAATTGGATAGGCATGTTGCTTTCTGCGTATTGTTAGCTTGAATGCTAACTCTATCTTATTATTAAGTGCCAGTAATTATACATTTATCCATTTATCCATTTATCCATCTATCCATCTATCCATTTATACATTTATACATCTATAATAAAGATACATCCAAAAGCGTAGTTCGCGGTCATTCAATATCACATTTTGAAAACGCAATTGCTTTTAAATATAAAAAAAACTTTTTTTCCCATTTTTTTATTCTTAATCTTTCAACTAAATCTGATTTTTTTTTTCCTGAAAAAAGAGATGAGTGAGATTGATAGTTCAGGTAATAAAAAGAACTGAAAGAAAAGCCAACTTGTCAGCTAAATAAAAACAATAAAAAACAGACAGACGCGTCGTCTCTCCAGAAAGAGGACGCCGCTCAAGAAGCAGATCAAGATCCCGTTCACCAAGACGTGAACACAGTGAACACAGATACAGAAGTCGCTCTCATTCAAGAGAACCTTTGTAAGCACTCTCTTCCATACAGCAACTTGTAAATAACACTCTTTCTATTTTAAAGGCGCGATGAAGATCTCAATCCTGGTGACAATTTATTCATCACCGGTCTTTCTGTGAGAACAGCAAGCAACGATTTGGAAGATATCTTTTCAAAGTTTGGCAAGGTAAGCGTAGGAGGCAGCAGTAATAAACCAAGACTCATCATTATATAAAAAGGTTCAAAAAGCTGAGATCATGCTTGACCCACACACACGTGAATCCCGTGGTTTTGGGTTCATCCGCATGTCCAACACGGAAGATGCCAATAGAGCCATAGCCGAAATGTCAAACACTGAAATTGATGGTCGCATTGTTACGGTTGAAAAGGTTTTTCATCTCTTAAATACACACTTACTCCCATAATAACACAAATATCTTTAGGCAAAACGTTCAAGACCTAGAACACCTACCCCCGGTCGTTATTATGGACCGCCTAAACGTGGAGGACGTAAGTTGAGAAATATAACACAAGAGACATTAACTCATCCAATATCTAGCAAGGGATAGACGTGATGGTAGACCGCCTCATGGAGATTATAGATACGATCGCTACTATGAAAGATCATACATGGACCGTTATGACCCTCCACCCCGCTATGATCGATATGAAAGAGACCGCTACGATAGATATGGCGGTGGCGGTGGTGGTGGTGGTGGTGGTGGTGGTGGTGGCGGCAGATATGATAGATATGATCGTTATGAGCGCCGTCCTCCTCCACCTCGCTATGACCCTTATCCTCCACGTACACGCTCGCCTTATTAATGATGTTGTTTTTTTTATTATTAAAGAAAAAAGAAGGAATACATACACTACATTAAAAGCGTTTTATATTGATTGATATATTTTTTTTATGTAAGAGATGTGTGTGTGTTTTTTTTAGAAAATAAAAGAAAAAGGTATAAGTAAAACAAAAAAAAAAGGGTTTGAGGGGATATAAATAAGATAGATATAAATAATAAATAATAGTATGGTCCTTTTATCTAAACCATGAAGTACGTTTAGAATCTCTCTTTTCTACGGGGGATCTATTTGATAATAATGAGTACATCTACCTAAAAATATGTAACAAGCACTTACGCTGTATCACCTCCACCTCTTAGTGGTATCGCAATCTTTGAGAATGGAAGAATGGATCCGGCCTGTGATTTATGAGAACGTGCCTGTTCCAGCCTTCCTCTAACCGCCTGAAGTTGCGATTCAAATCTAAAAATAAAAATACAAATGAGAAAAAAAAAAGAGATATCAACATTCCTTCTTCTTCTTACTTGTCATTCTGAGCCAAGAGTTGGTTCTGAGCGTCATTTAGCAAGAATTCCAGATTGCCAATTCTATCTTGTTTTGCTTGTAGCTTTCTTTCGGATAATGCAGAATCTTTCTTTAAAGTTGAATTTTGCTCCACCAACTAAGAGGTATAAGTATCTATACATATCCAAAAAAAAATATCTACCTGTTTCTGTACTTGTGTTAACTGATCTAAATTTCTTTCCAAAAGCGCCATCTTCTTCTGCTGCGCCTTGTTACTCGTCGCCTTGATCAAGTTGGTTTGCTGCTGCTTGGTCTCCTCGAGGGTGATTTCAAGCTCCACCACCTTCTCACATCGACTCTGGAGATCACGCATCAGTACCTTCTTCATCGTATCAAAATCGGAGAGCTCTTGCGCCATGGATTTGCGCATCCGCTCGAGATCGCGCTCCTTTTGCTCAAGCGCTGTGGAACTCTTGGAGCTCACCAGACGATCGTGCTCGCTCTGGAGGTCCTTCATGCGTTGTTGGAGCTTGGACTCCTCCTGGATCTTCTTGTCCATGTCGTGACGGAGCGCATCGAGCTCCTTTTGCTGCATTTCACGCTTGAGGGCGAACTGGTTCTCGAGCTTGCTCTTGAGCTCCGTGATAGACTCGGAGGCCAGCGTGGTCTGTTTGGTCTCAGCCTCTTCTATGGCAATCGTCTTGTCGAGGAGCTCCTCGTAGTCGCTCTCTAGGTTGCTGAAACGGATCTCGAGATCGGTGCGCTTGACACCGAGTGTCTCGTTCTCCTGTTCCAGGTTGCTGATGGTGATCTTGTGTTGCTCAATTTGGGCCTGTGTGTCATGCAACTCTTGTCGCAGCTTTTGGAGACCCTCGGGTGTGAGGTCTTGGTCAGAGAGATCGAGTTCAAGCTGTTTTTCCTTTTCTTGGGCATCATCCTATTAAATGAGAGAGATACTTAATAAAGTTTATGGCTTGGGGGAGGATAGAAAAACAATAGGAAACAAAACAAAACAAAACAAAAAACTGTAACGCATAAAAAAATAAAAAATAAAAAATAAAAAAAAACTTGCCACGACAGTTTGAGTCTGCTCGATATCCTCCTGATTCTTTTCCTGCTCCTGTTTAAGCTGTTCCAGCGTGGCCATGATCTCCTCCAACTCGGCAACGTACTCGAGGTTAGCCTCCTTTAGTGAATCAAGATAGATCTCACCCTCCTTTTTCTCATACGAGTCCTTTTCAATCTGAAGCTTAGCGGCGTTCAACTCGGATGACATTTGTTTGTTCTGATGACTAAACTCCTTATCGTGTTGCTTGAGCTGCTCGACACTGGTCTGCATCTCCTCAACAAGGCTGCTCTTTTGCTGGAGCTCTAATACCTTTTCGTTGATCTGCTCCAGCAGCTCCTGCTCGCGCTTCAAAAACTCGTCCTTCTCGTCCTTGGTCACGGCGGGTGTGGCGGGTCGATTATCCTCAGGCAGCTTGAATCCGGGGGCGACAGTAGGTGTCGTGGGTGCACTGCCACCACCTTTGACATTGCCTGAATTTTCCATCGAGGCCCACTGGACCTCAGGCACGGGTTTTCCGCTTCTCCACATGTTGATTTCGTTCTCGAGGGCAGTAATGTAGGTACGATATGAAACAGCATCTCCTTTTACACGTTTCAGTAATGCCTTGAGCTCGGCAGGTGAAAGATCCGCATTCACCTTGGCCTTGTTGGTGATGGTCTTTGCTCTTGCACCAAAACGTAGTGTGGAGATGGTCTCGGCCTCGTTGTAGGAGGAGGGGGAGCAGTTGATAATGAGCGTTGTGCGGGAATTACCACCAAGTGATTCTTGAAGGATACGGGTTAGTTTTGAATCTCTATAAGGGATATGCTTCGACTATAGAGAGATATGAATAAGAGAAAGAAATGATATCTTGTATTTTTTTTTATCATTATTACCTTTCCATCTGTTAAGGCATTAATCACCATACCCAAAGCAGTGAGAGACTTGTTAATTTTCTTTGCTTCTTCCAAGGTCTGGCCAGAGGCACCTGTTTTTCCCACCTTTTCAGAACCTGCCAAATCCACCAGATACAACTTTCCGCTTTTTGCTGCACCCGTATCTAGATTTTTTTGTGTGATTGTGATCATAACAATTGAATGACTTCTTGAACTTTCGGCATTCATATCTGTTTTATGAGATTAGTTATGTAATCACATGATTCTCTTAAATAATAATATTTACTTGTAAAAGCAACAACTCGATTGTCACTACCAATCTTCATAATATCGAAAACTTGGGCTGTATCTGCAACATAGACTTCTTTTACTCCCTTTACATAAACACCTCTCACTTTATCTTCGTGGATGGGCAGGTTATCATTTGCAGCTAAAAAAAAAAAGAAAAGAAAAGAAAAGAAGAAAAAAAAAGAGAGAGAGGAAATGAGCCATTATGCAATATAAATAAAAACCTTTTTTTTTTTTTACGTTCTAATAAATCCTTGACTTTTTCCATGTAAATTTCCATGTAGGCTAATTTTACTGTAAATTCCATATTTTCTGGTGATTTCTGAATACTTTCAAAGATTTGTTCAATAATACGTGGGATGATACCCTTGTTTTCTTGATCATCAATATTTGAGCCCTAAAAGAGAGTAGAATGAGACATTAAAGAAGGACAAAATGATTCACTTTTTATTTACCATCATTGTAAATGTTTTACCCGAACCTGTTTGACCATAAGCAAACACGGTACCGTTATAACCAGCAACAACATCATCTACAATGGACTTTATAGAATATTCAAAAATATCTTGTTGTCTTGTATTTGAACCAAATACTTTATCAAATGAAAAATTGTTCTTTTCTTTTCCCTAAAAGAAAAATTAAAGTTTTTTAATGGCATTTTAGAAAAAAAAAAATTCAGGTACCTTTAAACCAATACCAGTTCCGTCTTCCGATATGTCGATAATAGGAACTCCACCTTCTTTTATTTCAAGCTTGTTTTGGGGTCGGAAACGACACACAACTTTAATATTGTTTCCGGACATGTTTTTATATTTCTACTTTGCTGATTTACTTTGCGGTTGTATAAAGGAGAGATTGCGTTTATTATTATTTTCTATTAATATTAAAACAAGATGAACTGTTGAATGAGACAAAAGAGTTGTAATACTATTATGTTTATAGTAAAAACAAAAAGTATAAAAGAAAAGGAAAAAAGAAAAAGTGAACAAGAGAGGGAAGAGAGGAGAAAGAGAAAAAGATGATAAAAAAAAACAAAAAGGTTGTGTGTTTGGTGCACAAAAACTCATGACGTCGAAATTTGGGGATTAGGAAAAAACTGAAAATGAAAGAGTCTACATATCATGATACTCATTTTAGTAACAACGATAGAAATGATCAACTAAAAGCAAATCCGCCCTATTTTCCCTTTGGAAACTTGATCACTTTATCGTCGTCAAAAATTCTTGTACCTGTTGCCATGGAGAAGGGGGTTCGGAGACAACGGAATGCATGGTATTTTATAAAAAAAAAAGTTGTCGGAACTTGTTCCTGGTTCCCCATAAAAAAAATATACAAAAAGGTGACACCATCGCACTCCGCCCATAAAAGAGTGCTAAAGAGATGGTTGACATGATTTTGTGCTACACTCCAAACGAGAAACTTGTTTATGTCTATAAGAGTAGAGAGAGTAGAGGGGTATATAAACAAATATATGTATCTGTCTGTGCGTTGAAAAAAGTCTAAAATATTTTACAGCATCCCTCTCTAATACTTTTTGTAAATATGACATGTGAAAAAAACATCAACGCTTTCAAAAGAGAGAGATGCTTTATTTCACATGATTTTAATAAGAAAGACCTTTTTGTACTCTATTACACAAAAAGGAAGAGAGGTATATCAAAAGCAGGTGATATTATGAAATTCCTTGTTCAATTTTGAAAAAAACCATTTTGTTTTATAAACAAGAGAGAACCCTTTTTCTCATCAAGTTTCGCCCGGATATTCTTTTTATGTAGGAGCATATCATTTTCGTTAATGTACATTGCATTACATTTTACCTTTTTGCCAAATGGAGTGAGTAACCCATATATATATACCCCATTGTTTCTTCGTCTT
>VCJJ01000599.1:12472-27388 GCA_024139415.1 Backusella tarrabulga | reverse complement strand
ATTTTTATAAAAAAAAAAAAAAAAAAAAAAGGCTGTGATTGTTCCTGACAAAATAATATGGAATTTTTTTTTTTTTTTACCTTTTCATGCTGTAACACCATTTTTAAAACACAGTCATTTTCATGATGACCGACAAGTTTAAATGATTCGAAATGATGTTTAAAAGGGAGAATAATTCCCGGATTGTTGTCCTCTAAAAGCAAGATGTTTCATCACCTTTTTACGAGCGCCATAACATATAAGTGGACCCCCACCCCTAATCTCGATCTTAAATAACAGTTTCCATAAAGTAAATAAACAAAACCTCATTCAATAAAGAGTCTTTAAAATATAAAAGGGTATATATACTCAAACACCTCCACACAACTAAATCCATTTGATAAAAAGTTTTAAATCTGATGATCATTTATCTGATCTATAAAATTTCCCCAATTCCATGATCTACCAACTTTTCTAATCATCGTCTTTATGTTTTCTCGATCCTGCACGTACAGTAGAAGCTCTTTCAATCTTGACCACCTGATACTATTTCTGATACTCTTCGTTTTTCAATCAATTCATCGCTTTTTTTCAAATTAATAATCGTCTTGGAAAGGTATACTTGTTTAGCTCATCGGTAAGGAATGAGAATGATCCCCATGCCGGAAAATATGGCGGCGGGCGTGGAGGTGCCGCTGAAGGCATAAAAATCGGAAGGATTGTTGGATAGCTAATAGAAAACTGTAATGGATGAGAAGGTTAGAGAGAAGTGTATAATGAAGTCTGGATTTTAGAAACAAGTGTATGGTATAAGTTGTGCTTCCAGTTTCCAAAAAGTAATTTTTAAAAGTATAATGACAATGAATACAAGAGTTCAAGGTATTTATCTAAAAAAAAAGATCATGTATTTTTGATAGTTTCATATGAGAATGCTATTTTAACAATGAACGCTCTCCATAATAAGCATATATTATTGTGTCATATAAAATAGGAAAGCTTAGATAATGAATCAGTTATAATTAGGAGGTATCATTGCTTTCATTGTCTGATTTACATGTCTGTTTTTGGCTGATCGTCGCTCTCGCTTTAAATATTACGTTTTTTATTTTTTTATTTTATCTCTTCTTCTTCTTCCTTTTACTTTCTATTATTATTTATCGTGTTAAAAATGATGTACAAACCAAGTTTCTTTTCCTACGAGGATGCTACCTTCTACATTATATCGCAGACAAATGGTTTCCAAATGGGGCAAAGTTTATAACATTCGTATTTCTAAAAAACAGACTCGACTGTAAAAAATTTTCTGGTAGATGTTGTCGATTAAATACATCTCTTATCTTTAAAATGTCGCCAAGAGGAGCTCACTAGTTCGTATGCTGCTTCGATTAAATGCTGCAATACTAATTATTAATTATTTTATAGCGACAAACCAATATGTTTTATCTGTGCAGTGTGTGACAAGGGTATCTCACTAAAAAACCTGAAAATACATTTAATGAATTCTCCATAGGAAACTTGATCATGATTACGAAGAATTTAGTTCGTTAGTAAACTGTAAAAATATTTACTTTATTTATTCACTAATTACAATTACTAGAGAGAACATAATTCAGCAAAGTGTCGGTAAAGGTGTTCTCTACCTTTGTATTTGTTGCGGAAAGGCGTACTGGGGAGTAGAAGGTCTCAAGGACCATTGTAAAACGGATCACCCAGGTAACAGTCTTTTATTTAATTTTATATAATATGAAAGTGAAGAGTAATCTTACAAATCGAGTAGCACGAAGAAGAGAAGTGATCGTGTTTGAAGGTCAAGAGGTTGAAGAGGTAAAGGATGGGTCTTTTGCATAATGCTATTATACATAATATTCATTTCAAGGGCCTTCTATGTAATCTGTTTATTAAGCATGATTTTAATATAGGGTGCTATCTGGTCGTCAGAAGAGACAATGCAGTACCACGCTGGAGTAGTAGAGAATCCAACTGCAACTTCTGCTGACGTTAAAGACATGGTAACACCAAAGCTGATGCAAAAATCGGTCGTTATCCACAAGATAACCTAAAGAAAAGAGTGTCTGATATGAACTTATCGTACAAGACAAAAATGGCAGAAGCAGTGGCAGAGGTAGTGGAGGCCAAACCAATCATCTTTCCGAAGTAATTTATGAAGTTTTGTGGTATCAAAGAGGATGACTACAAGAAGATTGATGAGGAGGTCGAAGAGGAGCGTATTAGAAATTATTATGCAACATCAAAGGTGAAGCCCAATGACATGATCGAAGAGAGCGCTAAGACCTTCATAATAATATATCCTTAAAGAAATTGCATGAAATAAAATATAGAAATATAGAAAATGAGCATAAAAACTAATTTTTATTAATTTTGCTATTATGAAAAAAAAAATATGACTTCTATATTTGCATGAAGAGAGAAACGACCAAGTAACTATTCAGACCCAATAGTAAAAGGGCAATTGCACAAGCAAATACATTTGCAATTAGGCCATTTTGATAAGTTAAAGGTGCTGGAATATCCTTCAATTCGGTATATTCAATTTGGGTATGTACTGAGGATGATGTTGATGCTTCTGTTGCCGTCTTTTTGTTTTTGGTGGTGATAAAATAATCTCTTACACTTTGCTTATTCATCTTGCTGAATTGAGGGAATCGGAACCAATCTGAGGTATCTTTGGAAAATCTTAAACGAGCCAAGGTACGGTCAATCAAGGACATGGACTTTTGTTCGGTTGTGTTGTCTTTCTTATCGCAAAGATCATGGACCTTGACAACCAATTCTAATGACATGCATTTTTGTTTGGCGGTGAAGTAGACGAGTGGAATGACGGCAAAGGGAAGCTGGATACTGAGGGCTACTTGACTAGCAACAAGCATGTTACTTAATCCGGATCGTCCTGCAACACAGGCAGCCACCATAGCTGGTATAATGGCGATCAAGCGGGTGACAATGCGGCGAATCCACGGACGTGTAGTCATTCCAAGGAAACCACTCATTACAACTAGACGATAATAAAAAGGTTAGATTTAAAGTTAAAATTAAAAAAGAAAGCAAAGGTAGGATTACCTTGACCTGCCAAAGTGGCGGTCAATGTACTTGATTGACCAGCACACAATAAAGCCAATGCAAAAACAACAGCAGCAGGAGGACCCAAATACTGCATCAGCAAAGCATGTGCACTAAAGAGATCCTGGACCACCTGCTGCGCGCTATCGGGGCCATAATAAAAGTTGGCCGAGGCAACAATCAAGATGGCACAATTCACGAAAAAGGCAACTGTGAGTGCCACAATCAGATCTACAAACCCATAATGAAGGTTTTGTTTGAGAGATTTGTCAATTTGGTGTTTAAGAGTTTCAAAATCCACGTCTTCCAGTGGAACAGACACACTGGTCTGCTGTTGCTCCTTCTCCTCAAGCTTTTCAGTCATTGATCTGATAAAGTATTTGCCCTCACGTTCCACAACACGAGGTCGTGTGCTTTTCCATACGCGACATCGGGATTGCACAATGAAGCTATGAAGATAGAGATTGTGGGGCATAATCGTCGCTCCCAAAATACCAATGGCAACATAGAGGATGTCGGACTGTATAAAGATTTCCTTGGTAGGGAGATAGCCCTTAAGCACGTCAATGGCAACAATGTCGCTGTAGGCAAGCTCGATAATGAAACAGATACTGACAGCCGCAACAAGCATCATGACAAACATCTCAAAGAAGCGTACCATGCGCATGGACGCAGACGATTCATCGTCATTGGCTTCTTCGTTGTAAAATAGTAGAATAATGAAGACATCGGCTGCTGTAATGGCGACACCGGCAGGTAATGGTAAACTTGGAAAAAGTAAATTGAGTGCAATGGCGCTACCTAAAAGTAGAGAAAAAAAAAGGGTTATTGTATACAAGACAGAAGGAGGAGACTCATTTTACCTATGACTTCAGCAATATCAGTGGCGATAATGGCAAGTTCGGCCAAAACGTAGAGCATTAAATTTAACCATCGAGGAAAAAATCGACGTGACGCAGATGCCAAATCGAGACCCGCCACGGTGCCAAGGCGGATAGTGAGGTTTTGTAAAAAGATAGCAAACACGTTTGAAAGTAAAATGATGAAAAGTAATCGATAACCATAAGATGATCCACCTTCCATGTCGGTTGCCCAGTTACCTGGATCCAAACTTGTTTTATTAGCTTTTCTTGATTTTTTTTGTGTTTAAAAATGATAGCTTACTATCCAACTGCTATCATAAACCCAGGCCCGATAAATTGACCTAGTGTTTTTATATACTTCTTTGTCCTTTCAAAATATTTCATGATTTAGAAATTAATAAAAGAAAAGAAAAAAAAAAAGAGAGAGAGAAAGTGTATATAATAAAGCAAAGAAGAGGAGGAAAAGAGAGCAAACCAGAAAGGTATTTCTTTCTTTCATTTCCAAGTTCCTAAAAAAGGACCATTAAAACTCCGAATTCGCTATTATTATTTATAGCCACTGCTGTATTAATTTTAAAACATATTTACATGATCAATGTCGTTATTGATGTTATTGTTACATATATATTCTACTGTTTGTACGCATAGTATTTCTAATAGTCATATTCGTTCACACACACGCACACAAGTCATGTATAATGGAAAGCGTTTACAGTTAATGTATAAAATGCGGTTAAAAGGCAAAATGTGCAACAAGTTGAACTCTTTGAATAGTATTCTATTCTCTATTTTCTTTCAGCTAATTAATACATTACATTGATCTATATCTCTTTCTGTCTCATATTAAAAAAAAATATCGGAAGTGAACTACTAAATAAAGTAAAATTAGATTTGCACTGCATGTGAAAGATGATCACTTTTAAGTAAGTGGGTTCCTATTCATTCCTTTTGATCATTAATTCTCTTCTTATCTGATTTAAATCTATATTATTGCAGAAAAAGTAAAAAAAGAGAGAGAGGTTTAAAAGGAGTGTAGATTGATTTACTACCTAATGGATTTCGAAACATGTAAATGAAACGAATTGTTCAAAAAGTGTCAACAAATAATACTCTCTCTGTCTTATTTTATCTCTCTTTTTCTCGATTTTTGAGCAATTGAAAACTCAAAAAAGTATGATAATTTCTGTATTATGCAGAAAAAGATCAAAAAATATAAAAAAATAACCAAAAGAAGGAAATCCAAGATAAGAAAAGGATCTTCCAAAAATGCGGTTTTTATTAAATTGGACCAGGCCCTGAATTTTTACACACAACAATCATTTGCCTTATTTAAAACAAACAAGCTTATTGATAAAGTCTGTGTGTCTGTTTCATGATATGATAATTATAAGGATAGGGTTGCTGATCTCACATTAATAAGAGTAAGGTTAAACCGGTTTGTTTGTTTGGTAATGATGGCATTATGGTTCTTATCTATCACATCCAATAATAAAGAAGCGGAAGAGAAGTGAAATGTCATTCACTGGATCAATATGTATAATCAAATCATGCTCTGCATATATTGGTCCCAATATAAGTTAAAGAGCTAATTGGAATGCTTTTTATAAGAAATCAAACTGTTTTTCTGAGTATGATTATTACGTAATGAAGAAGAAAGAAAAAAAAATAACGAATGTGAACTTTCTGTTACAGAAAGTGGCATTTTCTTGTGAAAAAAATAAACTGCTCAAAACATACAAATAATACGAAATGGCTCTCTTTTGTTTGTAATATTTCGTTTCCCCAAAAAAAAAGATGATTTCCAACAAGTTAATTAGCTTATTTCCAATAATGGAGAGGGTGAAATCTGACCAGTGTAGAATCAAACTATGGTAGACCTTATTTTTTTTTCTCATCGCTTGATTCCTGTCTCTCTCGTTATTTTTTTTCTTTTTTTATGTTTTAATCACAAAAATATGTAAATAATTTAGTCACATGTAGTATTTTACCATATACAAGTATTAATGAAAGAAGAAGAAGAAAAACGATAACTCTATTCAAATTATGAGTGATTTACTCTCAGTTTTGATCTGTTTATTAAGAAAGAAAAGATAAGGTTTATTTAGGTCTGAAAGCCTCTATATATAGCATCATTATTATAGAATATCTGAGGTGCTGCAGTGCATCAATGCTGAGTAAATTATACATCATGTTTGACCACTAAAGATATTGTTATTTATTGGAGAAATCACATTATCACCTTTCTCTTTTTCTTTTATAAAAATGAGGCCAATGGAAGTCGATTATAATATTTCCCTCTTTGGTAATGTGGAAATATTTTGAGTGGAGCACCAAATTTTTTCAGCAAATGTTAAATCAACAAGTCAAATAAAGAAGGTGCATCAGCATTTTCATTTATTTATATTTACATTTTCATTTATATCAATACGTGATATAGACGATGGCGACCCAGCGATTTATTCAAAAAAGACGAGCATTAGAGCAAATGAATATATATGAAATTAATAATATTTATTTAATTGCTGGTTTTATTTTTTCATACTTTTTGCCATACATTTCGTAATATTGCTTATTAACTGAGCACACAAACGGTCAAGGACCCTATTAATTGCACCAATAGTGTTAAAAAATTGTTGAGGCTCTGCTTCCGAAAGTCATGAGCACAAGTGCCATAAAATCGATCGGTTGTACAAGACTTGTTGAGCCACGTGTAATTCGAATGACATTTTGACTTTTGGTTAAACAACAAAAAAAGACAAAAAAAATGGAACAATAATTGAATAATAATTGAATAATTAGGTTTATTCAAAATCTAAACCTCCGTTTCTTTGGTCATTCATTAAAAGGCATTTTTAGTTTAAAAGCAATGACATATGAGAGTTTTTTTTTCTTGCTTTTTTTTGATAATGTCGAATTACCTTCTTTGAGTAAACTCGTTTTATAAAAAGGTATATATAATTGGTGAAACTCGAATAATTCCTTTTTCAATGTTTCTTTCCGTTGATGACAAAAAATATATTCCAAATATAAACCCTCTCCTATTTTTTTTTATCTTCAAACAATAAAAAGTTAAGAGTTAAAACATAGTTACAGAGTCGCAAAAGATAAGGTTGTCGGTTATTTAAAATAACAAGCTTTGGGAGTTCTTGCAGATTCGTATTTGAATAATAGTACCAATAACAACAGCCCTTTGGAATAAACTGACTTTCAAAAAAATAAAAAGAAGGTTACGACCATTGTACTCGTAATTGTATATGGTTACAAAGCTTGGTTGATATATTTGTTTAGATTCGATTGAATATAAAAAAATGGAAAAAAAATAATGTCATTTTACTGACTTTCTATCATTCTCTCCCCTCTCTTTTTCTTTTCCTCTCCTTATTTCATTACTTTATTTTCATTATAGACAAAAAAATATGAGCAGACAATCAGCCAGTCAATCCATTGCTGAATTGATTACCGAACTTTATCAAACTACAGGTGATATTCCACCACCTTTGATCGGCGCAACAACAACCCTGGTCAACGAATACCTTTATTTATTCGGTGGTAGATTACCAAAGTCAAAGCGTGTTTCCAATACATTGTTTCGACTCCATTTACCAACCAAGGTCTGGACACATCTTGATCTCGAGTCATCAAATTCCACTGCACAAGTACCGACACCCCGTTATTTCCACTCTGCCAGTCATTATGATAATTACATTTTGTTTTATGGAGGTATGACCATCTCTGAAGAAACTGGAGAGCTCAAGACACTCGATGACTTGATTTTTTTCGATATGGAATCACTCTCATGGGAGTATCCTAATCTGTCTGATATTCCCTCTGCTCGGTATGCCCATGTCGCCACACTGACTAACCACAGATTGGTCATCCTTGGTGGCCAGGATATTCAACACCATTACTTGAAGGATATTCAGATATTTGATTGCAAAAAAAGAAAATGGTGCCAAGAAATCGTTACACATGAGCAGTATGGAGCGTATAGATCAACTGCGGCTGCTTCAACTCCGATTCGACTCATGTCGTTTGGGCCAACAGCGATGGATGAAGCATTAGAGTCACAGCATAATGATGATATTGCGATCACCATCCATTGTTACTCAAATCATTCATCGGCAGAAGATAAAAATCACCAGTTCAGTTGTTTTAAGCTCAATACAAAAAATCAGCTAGTCAAGCAGGAAGATCTTACAGAAAAATGCAGCAGTCGCCAATTTTCACTCCCTCCTTTACGATTTCCAACCTCCTTTATGTGCGGCCAGCAAATGATAGTAGCAGGCCCTCACTTATCGGAGACAACACAGCAATTTCATATTTGGGCATTAGATGTCAATCACTTTAGTTGGACACGAATTGAACCCGGTCCAGTATTGTCAAGGGGTGCTTGGCTACACAGTGCACTGTGTCACAACAGTAATAGAATGATTGTGTTTGGACACCCAGGTCGCTCACTCACCGAAGATTATCGCGATCGTATTCATACTTTTGAATTTATGGCATGTGTGGATATCGAGGTATTTGGCATCTACAGACCTCCAAAGATGTCATACAGCGCGTCAGGACAGGAGTTGGGCTTAAAACTACTAAACGATCCTATCCTTTCCGATCTTAGAATAGTTACAACGGACAACCAGTCAATGGACGTCAATTCTGTTGTACTTGCTCAGAGATGGCCCTGCATCAAGCATTTACTAACTCCTTTAATTAATCCAAGCTCATGCTCTGCAGAAGAGATCTCTACCAGCCAAAATATAAAGCGAGAGCTTAAGTTTCCAGACACACACCAAGTACTCGTGGCATTCCTTCAATTCATTTATACCGACCATTTACTCACTGCACAACAAAACCAACCTCATATCCTGGCACGCCTACTTTTGATTGCAAACCTTTTTGAAATCCCAAGACTCAAAGAACTAGCAACGCATACACTTCATCAAATGTTAAATATGTCCACAGCGCCCATGATTTATGAATCAGCCTCCTTGTCCAGCGCCGTCTCATTACAGATCCGTGCACTTCGTGTCATGATCAAGGCACGCAAAATGCGCCAAATGCATCCACCACCCGAACGTTCATTTACATCACCAACTCCTCCTCCATCTGTCGTTAGAATATTACCATCTTCATTATCTACATCACCCCGACCTGTCGAAGTCCTTTCACGACAGCAATCCGAACTCAACAACCATCGTTTCTCTTCTTCTGATTATAACAATAGACGAGTCTCTCAAAGCACTCCAAGTTTAAGCATATCTCATAGCCGATCTTCCTCTCAACGCTCCTTCTCAACCGATTCGGATACATCCTCTGCCAACACTAGTAATATAAAACCCACAAAAATGGCCAGTTTCTTTAATCGGCCCACCATTCCTTCTGCACCCATTATTGAACAACCACCTGTAAAAAACTCTCCTTCAAAATCAACCGGTTTGTTCTGGACAAAAAAGAAAGCAAACGATTATTTTTCAAGACCTACTCGATCAGAGACAACCAAAATGGGATCATTTAATTTTCTTAGCTCGCATTAAAAAAAAAGCATATATTTTAGAAAGTTTAAATAAACAAAATGTATAGAAAAAGTAGCAAAATATGAATAATTCAAATATGTGTACATGTAGTCTATTCTCTTTTATTTGAAATTATTTTTCAATTACTTGAATGTATGTATTAATTATTTTAAAATGTTTTTTCAAATACTTGTAAAGTATTCACCAATCACTTGAAAAGCACATGCCGTCATTGTTTCTAATTTAAATTTTACGATTGGGCATCATTGATTGAGGCAATTTATCCGGTAGCTCTGCACCCAATTCGACCGCCTTGATCAAATGCATAGCAACACAGAATTGATCCGAATCCAAATAGCCATCGTTATCCCAATCAGATAATCTCCATATATTGGCCAGCATATCATTTGATAAACCGGTTTGAACCAGGATGGGTTTGACAGCTGCACCAGAGACAAGACCATCACGAGGTTTGAGGTTGCTGAAGACAGGCAGATAAGCATCTTTATCCAGCATTGTATACTCCCAAAAGGCGGGAGGTAATTGTCCGTTATGAATTTCCTCGGGATTGACATTCACTTGGGCAAATGGATTCAGTTGACTCTTTTCTAACTCGGGGTTGCCTTGAGGGAAACGTGACATGAGCTGAGGCAAATCAACAGCAAGTGCTTGGTCTACAATTGCCAACATATCTTCTCTTAAGGGCTTGAATTTGTCTATATCGTATAATGCAAGGTTTTGCTTGAATCGTTCGGGGTTGGGGAAATCGCCTGCGGCTAAGTGGTGCCTGCTTTGAATCTTGGTGAATTCTTTGTCCAAGTGTTCAAGTAGCTTCTCTTGCTTTTTCTTTTTACCAAACATGGATGGCATCTCTTTTTTTAGGTGACTAATGATAAGCGCATGTACCTATATAGTGGATATATAAATAAAACTATTTCTACCAAAAAATTCACTTCTTTTTTTTTTGTTTACCTTGGCTAAACGAGCACGTTTAACAATCTCATTTACTTTTCTGATAGCCGCATTTCTTCTCAATTCTTTCAAGTCACGAAGTAAATCTTTTGATTCCGCCTCAATCAAGTCACGACAATCGTCAAAACAATTTGGCGGCTTATTGACCCAAAACGAACTAAGATAGACTCGCATCACTTCAGGTGTTTGCACAACTTTGCCTAAAGACCACATCATAGCACCATAACTAAATGATGATGTGTATTCAAGTAAGAAGAAGAAAAAAACTCCTCTTGTAAGTATCAAATGCCTCTATATTCCCCCTCTTTATTTTTTTACTGCCCCTCATGTATAATCTATTACTTACACTCTCATTAACTGCTGATGATTAACCATATCACTCTTATTCAAAACGACTCGGATTTTTTCTTCCTGTCCTTTCAAACTATGAATCGCCATTTTGAATTCATTCGAGATATCGAGCTTGTGCGAATCAAACATAAGCAAAATCAAATCAGCACGCTGCCCAAACCACTCACAGACCTGAGTAAAATCATATCCACGCTCAACACGTTGCTTATCACCAGCCAAAATACCGGGTGTATCAATGATGGACATGTTTTCCAATATAGGAGAGGATGTCTCTGATACCTGGAATCTGGAAAGGAATGCCTGGCCAAAGTGGTTGAGACCACGGAAAGGGAGATCTTTGTTGACGGCTGCTGCATTACCAGGTATCACTCTGTCTTCTGCACCGTTCATGATTGCCAGGAAGCGATCAGTGGTGGGTTCGACACCAATATGTTCACCAGGATATTTTTTATCTAGCAAGTAATGGATAAAGGTAGTTTTACCCTATGTATGTCCATTTTAAAAAGAAGGATGTTAAAATGACGCTTAGCTTTGGAATAAAACATAACTTTTTTTTTAGGTAAACAAGGACATACAGTTGAGTATTGACCAATAAGTAAAACCATGGGTTTAGCTTCAATATCCGAATCCGTCAATGGTGCAGAATGGAAACCTGTTTCATTTTTTGTTACAAAAGGGAAAAAATGTCAGATTATAAATTTATTACTCATCATATTTTTTTATTTGTTTACCTTCAAAGTTATATGTCATTTCAAGAGGTTTAATCTTTCTTTTGTAAATTTTCTTTACACCTTCAATGATAGATGCAAATTCATCATCATCCCAGTTTAGGTTGGTAGGCTTTGAACTACCTGCCATTGTACTATTTAGTCCGGACATATGAACTCACTGAAAAAAAGGGAAAGGGTGAGAGGAAAAGAAGAAATGGAAATAAAACAAATATAAATAAAAGAGCTATAAAAAAAAGATCTAAAACTTTTATTTTTAATTTAATACTCAAAACCATGACGTTTTGTGAAATCGTCCTATAAAAGATATTCGGCATAATACTTTAGCACATGTGCTTCTTTGAAGACAATGGTGATATGGTTTTTACTTTGAGGTACTCGTAAAATGATAAAGGCATATATTATATTATAGCTGTTGATGCTCATCATTACTTTCACTGCAAATCTATAATTAAATAGGAGAGTTCTTTTTTTAGACAAGAGAAACCCAAGTTGGTTTAAGTGATGGGTGTTTCTAAAACAAAACAAGACCAAGAACAAATTTTAAACAAGTTTGTACTTAAATAAAAAGAAGATGATAGAAGCAAGCGACTTTTATTTTAGCAAGGTTAAATATATCTTCTTCCAAAACACCACATACAACTGCTGAGAAAAGTATGAAATCACTTTCTACAAGATGTTTTTTTTTTATCCGTTCGTGATCAACAGAAAAATCCATAGTCAAGAACAAAAAGCTCCGATAAAATTTTCATAAAAAAAACACACTTGATTTAGATTTTTTTTTTTCATTTTCATTTTAAAAGGGGGTCGGCGTCACTTCGCGGGTAGTGTAAGGCGAAGGACACCTGTGGATTCCAAAGATGGCAAGCCAGAGCTTTAGATTCCGGGCGGAAAAAATTAGATTAACAACGTGAGGGACATTGTCCCTCATTATAGTTGTTAAACTATAAAGAACAGATACTACACTTGATCTTAGCCAAAAGGCCTGAGAGGATAAAGTTTCATTGAGTTCCCCAAGATTACTGCCTTTTTATACTTTTTCAATTCGTGACTAGTTTATTGAGATTTCAATTCCGATTGTGACTTGAAAAAGCGCATTGAACACTCGTTGATTTGTAATTTATCCTTTTTTGCATTTTTGCGCTTATATTTTTTAATAGATTTTGCTACCAACAATTGAATGTCTTCTACAGTGAAAAGAAAAAAAAGAAGATCTTCATGTATTAAGCTAAAATCCGTGCTTAAATTTAAATCTCCAGTGACATCAAATAGGAACGAATGAAAGAGTTTGGAAGATTAGATAAGACTACTACAAGATAAAGAAACATCGGATGATCTAAATAACGGTAGGCGTCTTCTTGAGTCTCTGGTTTTTGAACAGTAGAGAGAAATCATAAAAAAAATATCAGACATGTAGACTACAAAGTTTTTGCTGGATATGTTGTCTGTGGAAACATTGATAAGGGTACGTCTCTAGATAGGCTCTCAGATGGGTAGAAATGCAATATTCCCCCTGATCAGCAACTTGAATATCTATTTTCCTGCGGAGTTAAAGTCGACTTGAGCTTTAGCCATATCCCCATCAACATCTCCATTTACTAACGCGAACAAAGCCATCTGAATTAGTTAAGGCATTTGGGTAGAGCACACCGAATTATTTTATTAATTCATCCAAGTACTCTAGCACCATAGAGAGATTTCATAACGAACCCATTTATGTGCTTTACTTCTATATGAAGAAAACTTTGATGATAGGATAATTGAATTGCTGTAGATCATGTTGAATTCAAATAAAGAAAAAAAATCGTAAGTACTCAAGTGACTTTAAACCAAGTTTCTTTCTATATTACAACTAGATACTTTGAGCAGAGAGTAAAAAATGGAAGCAATTGAGTATGATAAAACCAATGCTACGAAAATAAAAAATAAAGCATTTTACTTGTACTGATTAAGGAAAATATAGCACAGATACCAACCAACATATTAATAGGTATGTATATAGAAAACATTAAAAGTGAATCCCAAAAAGACACTTCTTGTACCATTAAACCAATACAAAAAACACTATCCACATTTTTTATTTGTATAATTTTTTATTTAAATGCAGAACGTCTCAAGTACGTTATTTCCCAAGTTAACACAAGTAACTCTGATATCATGTATCTTGAGGATCTGCCCCAACTATTTAAGATGGTAAACACCTTTGTTTGATATGTACTAACGGAACTTTAATAATAAAATAAAACATAATAATTCTGACCAATAAAAAGCGATTACACACTGTGACAAATGTATATTTGGAATATCTTATTGAACAGCTATATTTTTTTACATCTCTTTCCTCTTTTCTTTCTTTTAATAATAATGGCATCAACATCAGGCGTAGTTGCTCAGTCCGCATTCCAAAAATTCCTCAACTCCCCAGCCGGTCCCAAGACCATCCACTTCTGGGCACCTGCCATGAAATGGGTAATGTATTACGATATGGATAGAAAATAGGGTTAAAAACTAATGTGTGTTCTAGTCTTTGGTTATTGCTGGTATTGGAGATATGCAACGTCCTGCTGAAAAGTTGAGTTTGACTCAAAACCTTTGTACGTAATTTAAAAAAAGGGAGAGGGGAAGTGGGATTATCGAGTATTAAAACTGCTTCTTTAGCTTTGATGTTGACTGGTCTAATCTGGTCTCGTTATTCCATGGTCATCACTCCCAAGAACTACTCATTATTTGCCGTTAACTGTTTCGTTTTCGGTACTAGTGTTATCCAGATGAGTCGTATTATGAAGTAAGCATATTTTCTTAATATTTAAAAAAAGACGTGACTCTTAACCTTTGCCCTCTCAGGTACCGTATGTCAGATGAATTTAAGCAACAACAAACTTTGGAGGATAAGAAGGTCGTTGCATAAAGAAAAAGAAAATAGCCCCGTTTTTTCCCTATAAAATACCGCTCCTTTTCGCACACCCATGGAGAAAATAGAATAAAAAAATTAGTTTATAAGACTTTTATTGGACAAAAATCTTGACCGCCAAAAAAAGGTACATTTTAATTGTTTTTTCACTCCGGGTTTTTTGCTTTTGGTATAAAGTAAATGAAGTCCGGTAAATTATAAAGTTCAAGGATAATAATCTACGAATATGATCTATAAGAGAAGGACATGTTTTGATAAAGATAAAAGTGATGTAATTGAAAAAAGTATGTGCGAGAACACTTTTTTCTTCGTTGGAACAATCACTAAGCTTAGTGTCCATTGGTCGAATATTGAGGGTAAATATGAGGGCTCCATCTTTACCAAGTTGTAAAAGAAAAAAAAATGAGCAGTTGAAAACAGACTCGAGTTATTGGATTAACGTTCGTGTATTTTTTTATAAAGAAAGACCATCTGCTCACAAGATGAACTGTTTAGGCGTTTTTAAATGTCAGGATAATATA
>VCJJ01000599.1:1175-12460 GCA_024139415.1 Backusella tarrabulga | reverse complement strand
TTTTTTTTTTTTGTTGGGTGCAGAGTATGCACAAAAAATTACAGCCAAAAAGTATACAGTGGGGAAAATCATTAAAATAGAGCAATAATATCATCTGAAATTTCATATGCGTGAAAAGATGAACATAAAAACCTTTTGTTGTTGTGTGTTTACCATTTTTTAAAACTCAATATACACGATTCTCCCTTATCTCGGAACTCTGCGCAATGGATTTTGCTTAGCTACCAAAATGTAAGCATTGGCAAAGTGAGATAGGTTATTGAACCGAATCTGCTTTTTATGTTTGGTTTTACACTTTTTTTCTTTTCTTTTGGTAGTTAAAAAACTATTTTCTGTCTGTTCATAAAATGTGGGGGAAGGGGGTCATTTTTTTCCCAGGGAACAGGTTTTCGACGACATCGTGTAACCATTTTGTTGATCAAACATAATCATACAGCAAAGAGTGAATATCCCCAGGTAATTGTGAAAGCTAAATAAAATGGTGTCTGTATGAAATAATAGTTTCTTTCACAAATACATGTTGAACTGGAATAATGGTTCTTTGGGCCTTAGAGAACTAGTAAAAATCAAATACTTGAATTACACGAGAATATCTGCTCCGAAAAAGTCAATAAATAAGAGGTGATTAGCATCTTTAAGTAAAAGATAAGACATGGCATTATTTTTTTAACGCCAAACTCAGTAGATTTGGGTTTTGATGAAAGGAGTATCTTTATACAAGATTTATTATGCCTACATTCTCTTTCACACTATTAGAGGACAAAATCCAAGAAAGAGGCGCTTTGCTTTATCCCCTCGAAAAAAAGACCTCATGTTTAGATTGATCCATCGTAGAATAATATATTCCTATCTTAACCTTAATTCTCATTCGATTCCCTCTCAAGTAATTCACTCTGTTTTAAAGATTGTCATATCATATAAACTAAACTAAGCATTTTGGATATATATTTTTTCTTGACAAGCCACTGTACTCGTTAAATTCTTGTAGCACTTTTTTTTAAAAAAAAGTCATGGGTTCACCTTTCCCTTGAGATGATAGATGAAATTTAAAGAGGATTAACTCAAAGTTCACTCCAAATTATGTTTATATTATAGGAAAAAGAAAATCTTATCCCATATGTTTTTTATACAGATTATAAGTTATTTTTACATTATTATTTATCAATGGAATTTAAATAAGTTCATTGATTATTTACATTGACGAAAGTCAAGTAGAATCAGATTGTTTATCCTCCGAGAAGCTTCCACCAAAGACAGATTCAGACGGATATGCCATTTCGTTATCACCATCAGGCGAAAAGACCTTGGTTTCCACCTCCTCCACCTCCTCCTTCTCTACTTCCTGGCTTTGTTCGAAACGAAGACTGTCCTCATCAGGAGAAGCGTCTGAATCATCAAATTGGATGAGCGAACTATTTTGCATATTATTGGTTGATATGGCAGCAACAGGATCACTTGCCATGTGAATAAGATACGCATCCTCAAACGAAACTGAGGAATTCTGGTCCATAATTGATCGAGGTGTGGTGGGCGATGCTGCATTCGCACTTGATGAAAGCCATTTTAAATTGGCTGGACTATTGCCAAAAGAGTTTGAGGGTGAAAACGACGTTTGCATTGCATTAGATAAATTATCTACAGAATATGATCAGTTCAACAACTCTCCAACATTTTCTTTGCAAGTTACCTTCCAATTCAGCCAAAGCATCATCCATATTCTCTTCAGCATTATTATCAGCAATCCGAGTAGATGTGTTTTTGACGCGATCGATACGACTTGATATGGGTTCAGGCATACCCTTGAGCATGACCAGAGTTTCGGTTTGAGGAATCAATCCTGCCTTTAATGTGCGTTCCACGTTGCCATCGTTAAATGTCTGGAAGCTAAATTGGTGCTGTGTCCATAACGCTGGTTCATCCGGAATATAAGTTGTGATTTCCGCATTAGAAAGCCACACCTTGGCACTCTGTTTACCAAGTTTTGCTTTGTTGTCCTTTTGCTTCTTTTGAGGAGAAGCAGCCGGTGTATCCAACGATATACTGACTTGCTCCCAATCCGAGTTACGAGCCACTCGCCACTCTGCAATATCTTCTTCCTTGACTGAGAGGTCCACCTTTTCTATGATTCGACCATTGTCTCTCTTTTTTAATACCACCTTGACAACCCAGCATCTATGCAGTGTCAGGATACCATCGGGATGAAACGAGTATATATCCTGATAGCCAAATTCATCATTCACCATCTTGGTGGAATCGTCATACTCTTCGTCAAAGCCAAACATCAATGCATCATTTGATTTTTCGTTGCTATTGTTCCACTTTGGTGATGAGGCACGATTTTGGTTTGGTAAATAGGAAGGAATTTGGCTCATACTAGAACCAAACGAGGAGAGCATTGAGCCAATATTGGTTGCCTGTTGTTTTATGGTATCGAGCGATGCAGATGAGGTGGACATGGTTTTTTTGGGGGTAGGTAACCCAACAGAACCCGTCTTGTTAAAGTTGGGCGTGTTTACTAAAAAGGGAGACTTTGGGGCAGACACAAACATTGAAGTAATCTTCGCATGTGGATCCTGGGAGCGACTGGTTTGAGTGGGGATGGATGAGGGATAATGTGGAGGGGTTGGGCCATAGTATCCATAGGGTGTATAAGGGGAATTTCCAGATTTCATCAGCTCGTCATAAGAGGACACTGCATTAGCGTCTGATGGCATTTTTCTTCGTTGCTTAATTCTGATGACAGAGTTTAATGAAACAGCCTTTGCATGATGCGATTTGTTGTACAGTGGGTGGAAAACTGGATTGCTTACTTTGCCATGCACATGGCCGGCTATTTCAGGTTTACCGCCATATGGGTTGATTGCATAAACATGTGTCGTTCCTCTTGCTGTACTGACTGCACACCAAGTAGAGTCCAAAGAAAACTGACAATCCTCGACTTGAGCGTCAGTAAAGCCGCGAGATAAGCTGTATAAATGAGAGACACTTCCTTGGCCAGTGTTTGTAAGGACTGAAAACACGTGGAAAGTGTGTCCCTGTCTAGATGCAGATATAAGGAGAGTGCCTGCTTGATTAAAAGCGAGACAAGATAACGGGTGGGTATGTGGTCTAAAGTGAGCAACGATTGACGTAGAGAGATTACGATTTGGTGGCGTGGGTAATTTCTGTAGGTCACGAATCATGATCATCCCTGATGGCATTAATTTTTTACTACCACCACCACCACCACTGCCAGCCATGCTATTCACACCATTATTATTAAAGGTTTCAGGTTGCCTTGGGGAAGCACTGTTGCGTCTATTAGTTGGACTAGTGGCATACATTTTTTCATTCTGTCCATTATTGAAGTAATTGGACAATGTAGAATAGCCTAGCTCACTCAGCGACTTTACACCGCTTACCACTTCCTTGGCAATATCCTTGGCAGCCCCCTTTACGTCTTTATCGCCTTGAAGAACACCGCCAAACCCTAAACCTTTGTTTGTGAGCGACGACATGACCGGATCGGAGTTGAGTACAGGGGTATTAGTGGCGTAAGCGATGAATCGAGCGCCCAAGGTAAATATAGGTCCATTCTCATGATAAACGTCAGTCAACGTGCTGCTTGGTTTTAAATCAACAGCTGATATGATATGAAGTGAAGATCGATTGTGAGATAAACAGCCCTATGAAATGAAATATGCATAACAATGATGAATATACGATGCATAACACATATAAACATATAAACATGTAACAATAATTATAAATTTAATTAATAACAGTGGTTACCTACCAGTACAATGACCTTGTGGTTACTCTGGATACATGTGACTACGGTATCATCTTCATCATCGAAATCACCAATCTCCTTTACTATTTCCTGGCTCTGAAGCGAATAAAATCGAACTATCGATGCCTTTGGTGCTTCCTGGTGTGTGTCGCTGCCTTCGTTTGGTTCCTCTCTTTCCTTTTCAGATCTACAAATATTTCATTTTATAAATGTAAATGTAAATCAATGTAATATATACGCAACTACCATGACTACTTACACTATGGCCAATAAAGGACCTGGATTATTCTCCTCTTCATCTGTCTTTGATAAACAATGAATGTGTGTAACCGATCCAAGGCGTTCCTTATCTCTGACTGAGCACAACTCATGAACGTTATCTGGATCCGTTACATCCCAGATCTGAAAGCCATCATTATAACCCATCAACAAGCAATTCCTAGCAACTTGATATTATATATACGTCATAACAAACAAAGAAATCGAAATTCATTGTTTTTACCTCTTATCATTACGCAAGTGAATTGTATCGAAAGCAGAGAAAAGTACGCTGTCTGCTTCGTCCTCCTCGTTCTCCTGCTCGCTTTCCTCTACAGGCAATGGGGGAGGTGGCAGTGGTGGATGTGCGTAGTAAGGATCCATGGGTGCTGCCATGTTTTGCCTTCTCTTCGATAGGTTCGACGTAACATAAGAGGAAAGTCGTGATATTCCTGAAGAGATGGATTCAAGTGACGTTGGGTCTCTTTTTTATACAATAAAATGCATGGTATTTAATGTATTGCCATTATATAAATTTACTAATTCAATAAATACTTTAAAAACTTTGGCTCGGCTCGGACTCCATTGTAAGTTGATTCCATCTTGTTGGATTGAGATGAGAGATGAACAAGTAAAATATAAAGTGTAGAAATAAAACGGCAAATTACGTTGAAATGGGGAAAAAACAGAGATGAAACGAATATACAAGAAATGAGCGATAAGAGTGAGATAGATAACAAGTAATTAATAAATAAAACCAAAATAAAAAAAAAGAAGGAAAAAGAAAGAGAGAAAAAAAAGACGAGGTTTTGCATAAATCCTTCCTGCCCACACTTAATACCACACAGCACCGCCAATGGGTCAAGTCACATGGCTCGAGTCACATTGCAGCAGCAGCAAATTTATTGGAGAAAATGTTTTTCCCCTTTTTAAAGAGCACACCGGAAAAACATTTCAATGTACGGTTGGTGTCAATGACCAATGGATGATACCCTTTGCTTGTGAGTAAACATTGATTCTACGCTCTTATTTGTTCCTTTTAAATGTCTGAGCTTTTTTTTTATCTCTTTTTTTTTTACTTTCTCTTTCTTTAACTTAAACTTTCCTTTATTTTATTCCTGCTATGCCAGAGTCAGCTAGTAACAAGACAAAAGAAACCGCTGTTGGTTTTGTCATTGGTGGTCTTGCAGCATGTGGTGCTGTTACATTCACTAATCCTTGGGAGGTAACCTTCATCAGGAACATAATTTTTTGTTTTGTTTTGTTTTTCTTATCTATTTCTGTCCTTAAAATTCTTAAAAATTCTGATTTCAATATATTTATTATATTCCTTTTTTCGGTATGCTTTTAGGTTGTAAAGACAAGACTTCAATTACAAGGTGAACTAGTCAAAGCTGGTACTTTGACCGAGGCTGCTCGACCATATCATAATAGTTTCCAAGCATTAAAAGTTGTTTTTCAGCACGAGGGCATGCGCGGTGCTCAGCGTGGTTTGGGCGTGGCTTATTTTTACCAAGTTTGTCTCAATGGCAGTCGCTTAGGTCTCTATGAGCCCGTACAAAAGACTGTCAACAAGACCTTCAACATCACCTCGGACAGTGGCAAGCTTGTTTCTGGTGTTTTCTCGGGTGCATTTGCTGGTGTTGTAGGTGCAGTTTTAGGCTCGCCACTTTACCTTATAAAGACCCGTCGACAATCATTTTCTCCTGTATTTAAGCAGATTGGCTATCAGCATGAGATGGGCTCGTCATTTAATGCATTGTTGCAGATCTATCGTAGTGAGGGTTTAAAGGGCTTATATAGAGGCGCGGACGCTGCAATGATGAGAGCAGGTGTTGGATCGGCAGTTCAAATGCCAACATACATGATTGGAAAAGAAATTCTGATGAACAAATTGGGTATGCCTGATACCTTCAGTACACACTTTGCTACCTCCATGTTCACTGGTGTTTTGGTATGTTTGGCAATGAATCCATTTGATGTCATTTCTACTCGTATGTATAATCAGGGTGTGGATGCCTCGGGTAAAGGTTTACTTTATAAGGGTCCTGGAGACTGCTTTGTCAAGATTGTCAAGATTGAGGGTGTTCGTGGTCTTTACAAGGGATTCCTCGCTCATTATCTTCGTATTGGGTAAGTTGGCTAGATAAGAGAGAAGGGGAAGAGAGGAGTGGATATATACATATGTGTGTGTGTGTGTGTGTGTGTGTGTGAGGTTGATAAACATGACTAATGACATTTATTCTTTGTGATCGTGATATATATATATATATATTTAGTCCTCATACTATGCTCATGTTTGTGTTTATGGAGCAGTTGAAGAAGATATACAGCGAGCATTTAGCATAAATTTACCCAATTATATATTTTTGTTTTTGTTTTTAGTAATCCGTTCCTCTGATTATGTTATAGACTATTATTAATATACATGTACCACTTAAAAAAATAGACTTTAAAATATCTATAATGTTTTGGTTACACAAAAATGACTTATTAAATTATCCAATCAAATATCTTCAATTATTGCGCACCCAGATTTTCATATTTGCTATGCCGGAGAAACAATTGCGCAATATCTGTACGTTGTGAATGGATAATTTCCGTCGATGGCGTGCGTACAGACAATCCCAAAATGATGTTAATCTACATTTAGTATAAAAGAAAAAAAAAAAAAAGAGATCCCTTTGTTCTTTACCTCTTTTTTTTCTCTCTTCAATTATATCATGTTCGCTTCAGTAGCACTTGTTGCTTCTCTTGTTAAAAACAAAGCCTTTCCAACAAACGACCTTCAAAAGGCTCAATCTGTCGATATTTCTCCTGAGCTTGTCAGAGCCGTCACAGCTGACTTGAAGAAGGAACTTGATGCTGTTTCTGATAGCGAAAGCACAACAACCATTGTAGATGAGGACAACACCATTCTTCTCGAGTCTCAGGTCAAATCATCCATAGAATATCTCTTCGCCAACCCTCAGACTCGTCTCATCGATGCCAACCATGCTATCAACTATGTGGCTTATGGCCTCTCTGATTTGGTCTTTGTCTATCCTGGTTCCGCATCTGGTTATCTGGGACAGGATCTTAACCAATGGGAGGCTCGCAATGTTCAGGGTCAGCTTGTTAAAGTAGTAGAGATGGAGACTCGCTCTGGTGCTCTTCAGGCTGTTCAGGGTGCACTCGCTGCCGACAGCTCCAAGACCATCTCTGTTCTTGCCTCTTCTCAGGCCCTCTTGTCCATGATCCCCAACTTGCATGCTTTGGCTGCTGACCGTCAGCCTGTTGTCTTCCATGTTGCCGCTCAGTCCATCGATCAGGATTTGGTTGCCTCTGCCAACGTCGATGCTGTTCTTGCTGCCCGCAACTCTGGTGCCATCTTGTTGTCTTCTTCTAACGCCCAGGAGGCCCATGATGTTTCTATTGCCGCTCACTTGTTGGCTCGTGCTGTTGGTTTGCCCGTCATTCACTTCTTCAATGGCATTGCCGCCTCCAAGGAGATTCAGAATGTCAACTTAGCCACTTATAGCCAGTTGGCTCAGTTGTCTGCTACCGTCCAATCTGCCAAGCCTACTTTCGGTGAAGCCTATGCCACTGTCAAGTCTGTCTTGAGCCAATTCAACTACAAGCCTTTTGAATATACCGGTGCTGAAGCTCCCGAGACTGTCTTGGTGACCTTGAGCGCATCAAAATCCTCCGCTGTTGAACAAGCCGTCACTCGTGCCGCCACATTCTTGAATGCCAGTGTTGGTCTTTTGAGCGTCCGTGCTTTCCGTCCCTGGTCTGAGGCTGATTTTATTGCCGCTTTGCCTTCATCTACCCGCCGTGTTGTTGTTTTGGAGCAGGGTGCTGGCCTCTATGCTTTCAATGGTCCTCTCTATCTTGAGATTGCTGCTTCTATTCGCTTCGGTCCTCTTGCCCGTGACCAGCGTCCTCGCCTTGTTAGCGCACAAGCCGTTGAATTCTCTCACATCCATGCCACACACATTCCTTCTCTCTTAAAGGAAGCTGAACATGAGACTTTCATCAACTTGGCTGCTGAGCCCTTTACTGTTGCTGTTTCTGACGAGACCCTTGCCTTGGAAAAGAGCGATGCTGCCTGGAACGCCATCTTCTGGGATATCAATGAAAACGGTGTTGCTGGTACTCATGCCGCTCATTTGTCTGAAGGTCCTGTCACTGCTCGTGTTACTCGTGATGCTTACCATGTTGGAGGTACCGTCACCCATACCCGTGTCACTCAAGGTCTTGGTAAGGCTCAATACATTGCTATCCAGGATATCTCTATTGCCAAGGAATACAACACATTGTCTGATGCCGCCAAGGGTGTCACCATCTTGCTTAACGGTGGTTGGAAGCACGGTGATGACCTTGAGGGTGTCTTGTCTAATGAGTTCAAGTTTGGTTTGACCGAGTTGTCTGCTCAATTGTATACTTTGGACGGTAGCCGTATTGCTCAAGAGACTGGTTTGAACAAGAAGTCTACTCACCTTGTTTGGGAGGCCGCTTTCTTGATCTTGGGTAAGAAGCTTTCTGCTGCTGAGGCTGCTGCTCGCTTGGTTGGTCTTTACAAGGAGGTTCAGGTTGAGAAGCAATCTCTCAAGGATCTTGTTGCCCAGGTCACCGATGCCGTTGCCAAGGAATTGACTGCTGTTGAATTACTTCCTCCTTGGACCATCTTGGAATTGAGTGATGCTGTCTTGCCTACCTTGCCTGTTGACCGTCTTGTTGGTGAAGAAGAGGACTTGGACGAGGCTACCACTACTGTCGGTGATGATGAGGAAGGTACTGGTGCTGAATCAGGTAAATGGCACAAGGCTGCCTGGCAATTGATGTTCAATGAAGCCTATCAAACCGAGAAGGCCGTTCGTCCTGATCTCCATGAGGCCAACTTTGTTATCAAGGTTTCCGAGAACAAGCGTTTGACTCCTGGATCTTATGACCGTAATGTCTTCCATCTTGAGTTTGATACCACTGGTTCTGGTCTCAAGTATGAATTGGGTGATGCTCTTGGTGTCCACGGTCACAACAACTATGGCGATGTCCAGGATTTCTTGAGCTGGTATGGTTTGAATGGCAATGATGTTGTTTCTGTAAAGAATGGTGAAACTGGTACCCAGGAGGTTCGTACCGTCTTCCAGTTATTCTCTCAGACTTTGGATATCTTTGGTCGTCCTTCCAAGAAGTTCTATGAAGCTTTGGCTGAATTTGCTACCGAGCCCAAGGAACGTGAGCAACTCTTGTTCTTGATCTCTCCTGAAGGCAAGGAAGAATTCAAGCAGCGTGTTGACGATACCACCACCTATGAAGATCTCTTGCGTGAGTTCACCTCTGCCAAGCCTAGCGTTGAGGCTCTTGCCCAGGTCATTGCTCCCATCAAGCCTCGTCACTACTCCATTGCCTCTTCTCAAAAGATGTTCAACAATGCTGTCCACTTGCTTATTGTCGCTGTTGACTGGGAAAACAAGGCTGGTAAGAAGCGTTATGGTCAATGTACTCGTTACCTCACCGACTTGAAGATTGGTCAAGAAGTCACTGTTTCCATCAAGCCTTCCGTCATGAAGTTGCCTCCTCTTGACTCTCAACCTGTCATCATGGCTGGTCTTGGTACTGGTATGGCTCCTTTCCGTGCTTTCATCCAGGAACGTTACTTGGCCAAGCAGGCTGGTAAGAAGGTCGGTCCCGTTGTCCTTTACTTTGGTTCTCGTCATCGTTCCATGGAATACCTCTATGGTGAAGAGCTGGAAGCTTACCATGCTGATGGTGTCCTCTCTCACATGGGTTTGGCTTTCTCTCGTGATCAAAAGGACAAGATCTATATCCAGCACAAGATGAAGGAAGATTCTCAAATGTTGGCTGATTACTTGTTGAACCAGAAGGGTCACTTCTACTTGTGTGGTCCTACCTGGCCCGTTCCCGATGTCAAGGACGCTGTTGTGTATGGTCTTAACAAGGTCGGCGGTCTTGACGTTGCCAAGGCTTCTGCTTTGATTGAAGAATGGAAGGAGAAGGAGTCTTATATCCTCGAAGTTTATTAAATTGTACTTTACTCTATCTTTTACTCTATTTAATTTAAGAAAAAAAAATAAAATTATGTCTTAGAATTATTGCTTTATAATAAAATAAACGTTCATTTGCGATTGATTGAAATAGTGATCGTCCATATAATAATGATATATGTAACATAATACTTTTTTCCCTCTTTTCTTCACTGATTTGAACTAGTCAAATATTAATCAACATAAACAAGGCCTAAGTAGAGCTGCTTTACTGGTTTTTTTTTCAAGAAAATGAGAAAAAATTACAAATTGATGAAAAAAAGACGAGAAAATATTTCAAATAAATGAGAAAAACCAGGGGAATAATTGAGAAAAGAGAAATATATTATGTATAAAGTACATTTCAGATAGTGAGCAAATAAAGAGATTGGTAGCCATATAGCAAGGTCCATAAAGTCATATTACACACTAATGAGGGATGGTATAATATGAAACAACAGAGTAACGCATCAATAGGACAGAGGTAGATTCAGTAGATACAATTATTCAGCATTTGTAATTTTTTATATGATAACTAAGTTAGTAATGGCTCACTTCTTCAAGGTATTCATACTTACGTCGTGATAGACTACTGAGCAGGAAGACGATAACCAGCCCGGAGATAGCGTTTTTCTTGACCCTAGATGACCAAGCAACAGACAGGAACTAATAGCCAAAGAAATGGTGATATTTTATGGTAACAACTATTGAAATCATAAAAGCGAGAATAATGAATACTATATATATTAAATGAATCTATAACTTATAATAGATACTTCCTGTCTGGTTACTCTTACGATCACCTAGGGTTGCCAGTGTTATCTGATGTTTTGGTAGCTATAAAAAAATGGATTAGCAATAGTTTATCTTTATATACAAGAAAATACGTACGTTGGCGCCTCTTCTCGCTCTTTTTATTTCTTTTCTCCTTCATTTACCTCAACATTAGCAAGACAAAATAGCTAAAACTCGAAGTCAAACTGGCGATATAACAGTAAAAAAGGAAGAGCAAGATTCTAAACCAGCTATGCTTTTAAATGATGTCACCATGGCAATAAGGAACAAAATAACAAAAAGAAGGCCATCCAAAAACAGAAATAGACACTTACCTGCTCAACAAATCAAAATGAAAGAAGACACTGGTACCAAGTTCTTATTGCAATCAACACCAAAATCATCAAGACTACCAAAAGGATAATGCATTTCACAAGAACAAATAAATTGAT
>VCJJ01000598.1:6777-25149 GCA_024139415.1 Backusella tarrabulga | reverse complement strand
AAAAAAAAAAAGGTGTATCAGTGGTTTAAGGTTGGATTTAGCATCACGAGTGTCATCCAATTTAGACCAAATTCATTAGAGGATGACGAAACAGACATGGTGATTTGTACCGGGCACTCCAACGAAGTTCTGATATACCAAAATGGCAATGTGAGTATATTGAGATCTATTTTAAATTAAGAGGTATTCATATTTTTATTAGCAAATATCACACATTCTCACTTCAGAGTGGCCACATGCAATCACACTAGGGGATGTGAATGCAGATGGCCAAGACGAACTTGTTCTTGGTCTATTGGATAGAAAGATAGAAGTTTATCAATGGGAAATAAAGAAACAATAATATATATTTTATAAAGCTTTCTGTTTATTGAGATAATAATATATAAAAGGGGTAAAAAATATGAAACTATAAGCTATTTGTTTGTTTGTTTGTTAAGTATATTTAAGAGGTGTATTTATAATGTTGAATCAATACACGTGATTGTTGTGGAGCATCCTTCTGACTCCAAGTCTCAACCATGGTTTCATGCTCGACATAAGACTGGATGCTTTCACCCAAGATATCAAGACCGCCCACCTTTACATCGTATTCGGACTTGATTTCTTCTTCGCGCTCCACAAGAATGGCATGACAACCTTGCTTTCTAGCAGCTGAAATCATTTCGGGGCTACCAGACACAATGGCCAACTGACTGGCATTTTCAAGTCCTAACAAGCGGACGGTGCCGGCGACAACAGACTCGGATGTCTCACTGCCAAACATGTCGGCAGAGAATTGCGAGTGCCAGCAGAGATGGTTGTTCTTGGCCAAATCAATCATGGTGCGTGTGTTGAAGCGATCAGAGATGGCTACGGTCGTGTACTTGCCAGAGAGCTGGTTCTTGATGCGACGGATACCAATTTGGGCATCATCATAGACATCCACCTTTCTCCACGAATCACAGAGCTGTTCAATCTCAACTTCAGTCA
This sequence comes from Backusella tarrabulga, assembly GCA_024139415.1. NCBI lineage: Eukaryota > Fungi > Mucoromycota > Mucoromycetes > Mucorales > Backusellaceae > Backusella > Backusella tarrabulga. The sequence goes on along the minus strand of VCJJ01000598.1, from coordinate 24,177 downwards.
AAAGTTCCTTGACATAGTAACGCTGCAAGTTGTAGGTAAGTGCCTCATGGAGCAACAAGTCATCGGAAAGACCCTTCTTCTTCTTCTTGAGATCAATAAAGAAGCCATACCACTCCTCGATAAAGTAGTTGAAGTGGATACCATGAAGTACAGCATCATTCTTGTTAGAGATGATTTGCTTCCAGACATTGAGAAGGCTCTTGCGATAGTTGACAACGGTACCAACCACATCAAATGCAAACGTGTTGACATTCTTGAAAGATTCGGGGATAGCGGAAGCCTCGGACCAGGTCACCACCTTTCCTTCAAAAGCGGCAGAGATAGAGATCTCAACAGAATGTTCCAAAGTGTGATGGACACGTTGCTTGGTGCGTTCAACAATGGATTCCACTCTTTGTACAATGACCTCGATATCTTCGACTTCAATACTAGTAATAACCTCACGGATAACAGAGATCTGGATAAGCAAGGTAGATCGGATGCTATCGACACAATCAAGAGACTGCTTTTGGGCATTCACAACCAATGTATGGGTTTCCGTATCCACATGAGATGTGGCCGAAGTCTTGTTGGTGGACGAGAACTTGTTCTTGATATCAGGAATAAAGACATCAAGTTCCTTTTCAGCGGCTTCGAGTCTCTTTAGGATATCCTTGCGGATGGTCTCAGAGTTACCGTGTACGATAGTGGTGATGCTTTCCAAGAGAAGAACAAGCCAGTTGTTGACTTGAACTTTGGACTCCTGGACAACAGTGACCATTTCAAGTCGGACGCGCTCCTTGGTCTGCTCACGGGTCTCGGTGACAACCTCAATCGTCTTGACTTCTTCTTTCTTAACTTCCTCTTTCTTCTGAATCACTTCGGTTACCTTTGTATCCTTGACCTCACTTTCGATGGTATCGACCTTGGTAGTGGTGGTATCACAGTGGACTTCAAGAGCACTATTGATCTGTTGTTTTGCAGCAGTAACGTGGTTCTCTATTTGAGTCTTGACATCAATGGCACTGGTAGAACCGTGGTTCACAATCTCAGTGATTTGAGTAGCCTGGGCAACTGCGGTAGCCTTGATCCAATCAAGAGTGCTTACAAAAGTGCGATGACTTTCTTCAGTGGTTGTGGTAGTCGTTGTCGTGGTTGTAGTGGTGACGTACTCGGTCTTGGTCTTATTGATGGTGACCTCAAGTTCGGCCTGAGCCTCTTCAACAATCTTGGCAACCTCAACAGAAGTGTTCTTACCACCCTTTTGAGTACAAGCGGTAACTCTTTCAGACAATGCAGTAAACCATCTATCAACCTGGACTTGGACATCCTGGACTGAAGACTTGTGAACAGTTTCGACAACAGCAGCCTTCTTTTCCTGGCTCTTGTTATGGTAGCTAATAGCCAAGGCAGCGGCAGCGGCTACAGCAGCAGATCCAAGAGCAACCTTTTCAATGGTGTCCTTGTACTCATGGTAACGGCTCTTCTCCTCTTTCTTTGTCTCAACGGCAGTGACCTTTTCAACAGCTTCACAGTGTGTCTTGATCTCCTGGGACAACTTGGCTTCGGATGTCTTGAGCGTGGTAGAGACCTGTTGAGTAGATGACTGGTTAACGGCCGTCTTGACTGCTTCCAACTGGGCCTGGGCACTAGACTTGATATTACCAAAGAAGACATCAAGATGATGATCAGTAGAAACGTGCTGAGCAGTCTCGGTCTTTTCAATAGTGGTCGTCTCCTCCTGGATCTTTGTGATCTTGGTATTCATTTCAACCTCAGCTTCAGCAATGACGACAGCAATCTTCTCCTTCTTTTCTTCCTCTGAACAATCACTGGCTTCCAAGAGGACATCAATTCTCTTACGGAAAGATGAGTACCAGTCTTGAACGGTGTCGGTGGCTTTTTGGGCAGTCTTAACAGCGATAGCAACTAAATAAAAAAAAATAAAAAAAGATGAGTATTATATTATATACAGCTAATAAATCTATATATACTTACGGCTTGCTGTAATGGTTGCAGCGACAGCGGTAAAACCAAACTCAATCTTTTCTTTTGACGACTGACTGATAGACATGACCTTCTTACAAGCTTCTTCAGAACTAGTAGTTGTACTAGTGACAACTTCAACAGAAACGGTCTTGACCTGATTGATTTGTTCCTGGACAGTCTTGTGAACAGATACCAATGCTTCCTCCATCTCGATACGCGTCTTCTGATCCATCTCAGAGAACTTCTCGCTAGTCTTGGAGGTGGTAGATTTGGCCTCTTCAAAGATATGGGCGATTTCAGTCTCGGTAGCAGTCACCATCTTGGTGATGTCCTCATGTACATTAGAACCTCCTTGCTTGATTCGGGTAACAATCTTTTCAGAAAGTTCGGCAAATACAGCAACAGTCGTGACACGAGTCTCTTGGATAATGGTATAGGCCGTCTTGGTTTTGTCAACCTGGGTGGTCATCTTTCCACAAACAGGACCGGCATGCACCTCTTCTTGGATCTTGACCTTCTCAAACTTGACATTCGTCTTGAGCTGCTCAAGAGTGGCTTCAATCTGGTGATGAGAGGCGGTAACCAAGGCTTGCATTTGGCTAGACTGATCCGTCTTGGATGTAGATGCATTAATACCAATTTGCTGAATCTGGGCGGCCTGGGTGGTGGCAACGGACACAGCCCAATCAATCTTGCTAGTATACTCTTGTTCGTCTGTGGTAGAAATACAATAAGTTGTACCCTTCTTCTTGAGGACCTCAACCACCTCAGTGAGCTTGGTGCGATGCATTTCAACAATGGAGGTGATCTCCTGAGACGAAGCACCAGCGTTGGATGCCTTGGATACTTGCTGAATAAGAGAAGTAAACCATTTGGACATGACGATGTTTACACTTTCAACAGTCTCGACACCTGTTTCATGCTTGACCACAACATCGGAGAGAATGGCCTCATATTTCTTTTGCTCCTCCTTCTTGTCTTTACCATTCTTGTTATAGATGAGTGCAGCGGCACCGGCACCAATGGCGAGTGAACCAGCAATGATCTTTCCAAAACCGGATTGTTTCTCTTGGACTATTATATTAACAATATGTTTATTAGTACAAAGTTATTATTATAAACGTCATTATTGATTTATTACCTTTCTCTGTCTTCGTTTCGGTAATCTTGGTATCTTCCTTTCGTTCAAACTCAACGTCTTGATCACCAACGACGATAGCATTTTCATCCTCGACATGGATTTGGATAGCAGAGCCAGTGTTCTTGACAGTTTGAGACTTGGCCTTTTGGCTAATAACAACATCAGAACCCATAGAGGTCTTGATACGCTCGGTAGAAACAGTAGACAGCTCATTCAAACGAGTCTCCAACACCTCCACACTGACTGTACTGTGAGACTCAATAGCAACCTTCTTGACCTCATAGATCTCGGTAACAATAGAGACACGCATGGTCTCAAGGCTTTGCTCATACTGCTTGCAGGCATAGTTGTAGGACTCTTGATCGAGACTCTCATGAGACAATCGCTTGAGGAACTCGGCACGTGCACTTGAAATCATGGTATCGACTTCCTTCTCGGCATCCTTCACCACAATGGTTATATCCTGCTCGACATTACTGCTCTTCTTGGAAACCGAGTTGGTAACCTTCTTTGTGAAAAGCTTGAACCATTCAGATACAACCTGAACGTTTTCATGGACATCGACAGACCATTCAGCATCATGCGAAACCTTCTCTTGTTTCTTCTCATCCTTGCGGGCTTCATGGATGGCAATGGCAACTGTAGCAGCACCGACAACGGCAGCAGTGGTACCAGTAACAGCATGGTTGATCTTCTCACTCGAGTTTTGAACAATGGTGTCGATCTTTTCCTTGACATTGGTGTTGGCCTTTTTGATTTCCTCAACACTCACTTGCTCAATCTTCTTGACATCGGTAGTAAAGGTTTCCTTGACATAGTCAATGGTGCTCAAAAGCTCTTCCTCCTTGGCCTTGGAAACGGTCTTGATCGAGTTGGAACTGTTTGTAATCTTGGCCTTTGCTTCAGAGGTGATGCGATCAATCTCGGTGGTAGCTTGCTTGACCAAAATGGCAATCTTCTCCTCCTTGTTAGTAATCTTCTTATCGGTGCTAATGGCATGGATCTGCTCAGAGAGCTTGGTGTGCCATGTAGCAACCGTAGTCTTGACTTCTTCAACGGTGTCAATCACAATCACGGTGGTCTCAGTCTGCTTCTTTTCAGTTTCAATGGTAGTAACTGAGTGCTTGCATCCGACTTCCAAGGTCTCGGTGATTTGGCTCTTGGTAACTTGGGTGATCGATGTGAGTTTCTCATTCACCTCGGTCTCCGATGAAGTAGTAGCAATGTGATGAAGTTCACTAAGCTTGGTGTTGACAAGAGTATCCACCTTGCTGAGACTCTCCTTGACGTGCAATTCAATCTGATCAAGAGCTTCGTCATGCTCGTACTCCTTGACAGACACCAACTTGCTCTGGATACGAGTAAGAGTTTCAGAAAGTTCCAATTTGGCCTTCTCGATCAACTTGGCAACCTCTTGATTCTTATTGGTAGAATTGGTATGGACACAAATAGATACATCTCTCACCAATTGGGCAAACCAGGTAATGATAACCACCTTGGACTCGGCAACAACCTCAGAAACATGCTTCTCCAATTTCTCACAATACTCCTTGCGAGAGACAGCAGAGGTTCGGCCTGAACAAACGGTATCGGTGTTCTTCTTGTGCTCTGTCTTGGAAATAACCTGAGTCTCTTGAGACTGAGAGAAAAAGTGATAGTGATCCATTTGCATGTTGACCTGCTGTTGGATGGCAGTAGCAATAGGGCGCATCTGCTCAATACCACCGGTCTTGGAGGAAGCTGACATAGCTGACTGTTTACCAATCTGCTCAATCTGGTAAGTGGTTTGAATAACAGTAGTTCTGGCCCACTCAATAGAATTGCGGTAGTCTTGAACGGTAGAAATATCAGCAACATGGAGATGAGCATTTGCGCTGGCAACCTTGAGAGTTTCGTTGATTTCCAGAGTAGCCTTTCGTACAATGATCTCAATATCAGTGGAGGCACTGGAACCACCCTTCTTGGCACGCTTGGAGACATCAGTAATAAGCTTATCATACCATTGGTTGACAATGATCTTGACATCACTGGTCTTCTCAACCACCTTGGTTTCCTCCTTCTTATCGATCTTGGAGATGACACCAGCAACAACGCCAGCGGCAACACCGGCACCTATACCAATAGCGACACTATGTGAAGATTTCTTCTTGGACTTGTGCTCTTCATCAGAAGATTCGTCAGAGGATTCACTACAAGAGTCAAAAATCTTGGAACTCTGTCTTTTTTGCTCCTTCTTTGCACCGGTCTGCTTTTTGGTCTTCTTCCTGCTACATTCGGAATCAGACTCGCTGTCAGAACCACTATCAGAAGAGGAAGAAGATGACTTCTTCTGCTTCTTCACCTTGGTATCCTTGGTTTGCTTTGAGTCCTTAGAGTCCTTGATCACAGTAGTGGTCTTCTTGCTGGTACAAGCAGCTCCAAACTTCTGCTTTCGGCATTCCTTTTGCTATTTTCAAAAATAAATTAATACTCTTTTTCCTTTTTTTTTTTTTCTATAATAAAAACTTACAGATTGCCATTTCTCACAGTGTACACTAGTTGTTTCAATATCAACCTTCAAAGTCTTATCACAGCGAGACAGAGCAGTGTCAATTTGAGTAAGGGTAGCTCCGACCAAAGGCTTCATTTGCTCGTATCCACCAGTAGAACTGAAAGATACACCTGCATTAATACCAATAGATTGCACCTGGGTAGAACTCTGGAGAACCATACCACGAGTCCATTCAATAAGACCAATGGCCTCCTGGATAACACTGGCACTCTTCTTGCTTGACTTAACCTTCTGAGTGAGGGTATCAAGTTCAACAGTGATGTATTCCTTGAACTCAGAAATGATAGTATTCACCTCCATTGTAACAATACTGATATTGTGCATACGCTTACTACATTCAGAGACTTCAACCATCAACTCCTCCAAAGCAGTACGAACAGTCACATTAAGATACTCGATAGCAAAAACAGACTTGCCGGAGGCCTTCGTGTCTGATACCTTAGTTTCTTCAGTCACCTGATGCTTCTGACCAACAATGGTAGTTACACCTGTCATAGTAGTCTCACAAGAAACCAATACTTCACTGATCTGGTGCTCGTGCTTAGTGATCACAGTAGTCATCTTATCAAAACCACCATAGCTGTGAGTCTCCTTTGAAGCCTCGATACCAATAGCCTTCACCTCAGTCAAAGTGCTGGCAATGGATGACTTGACCTTTTCAATAGTAGAATGAAGACAAGTGACCTTCTCCTCCGATTTGTGGGTTTCCGAAATCTTGGTAACAGAGACCTCCAAGTATTCATGGATACGCTTATTCTCGGTTGAGATGATAGTCTCGATCTCCTCAGATGATCCACCACGTTGAGCACAGACAGAAACCTTTTCAGCCAAATCACGCATCCATTCACGGATAGTTACCTTGATTTCCTTGACACTCAAAGAAACCTGTAAGACCTGAGCAGTATCATGAGATTCAGATTCAGAGACTTGGTGAGATTGATCTACAGTGATGTGACCAGACTTGTAGTGTTCACAGGTAGACTTCATGAAAGAGTGCTTGGAGCACTCAGCCTTTTCAGTAATCTCGGTAGTCGTCTCAGTTTCAATGGTGGTAATAGTTTCCACAATCTTGGTGGTACTCTGGTTCTTTTCAACATACCAAACACTTGAGTGCACCCTATTGATTCTCTGGAGAATGAGATCCTCACTAGACTTGAGAACGTGGATGATTTCAGCGGTAGCAATACCAGACAAAGCGGCAACAGAAACGGCAGTAACAGCAGACTTGGTTTCCAAAGCGGAAATTCTCTTGGTGGCTGTTTGCTTCACCTGCTCAGCATGAACTTCCAAATTCTTGCGAGTTTCAGCGACAAGAATAGCAACATCCTTCTCGACGCTCTCACCACCAGCTTGGATGCGCTCAACAGCGGCCTTGGTAAAGGTCTTGAAGAAAGTAACAAACGAAGTTCTTACATACTGGGTGACAAGGACAAGCTCACTCTTGACATCAAGCAATGCAGCTTCCTTTTGCTTCAACTGATCAGTAGTAACACCAACAAACTTGACAGCCTGTTCCTTGGTTTTCTTGACGTGTTCCAATGCAGCATGCACCTCCTGAACAGTAGACAACTTAATCACCTCAAGACTGGATTCAACATCAATCACAGAGCTCTTGGATGAGTTAACAGCAACCTCTTGAATACGACCAGCCTGGTAAGTAGCAGTTTGTTCGATCCAAGTAAAGACTTCATGCTGATGCTCCTCAGTGATGACAGTGCTAGACTTGGTCGTCTTCATCATCTCGATGAATTCAACCTTGGACTTCTCAACAGTGGCGGTGATCTCCTCAGTCGAAACCTCGGATTTCTTGGTTTGAGACAAAACAGTTTCGGTTAAGGATGAAATCCATTTATCAAATTTAACCTTGACCTCTTCTGTTACAACCACAGTCTGCTTCTGGATCTCTTCTGTCTTCTTGACTTCCTCCTTGTGTTCAGAAATCTTCTTGGCAATTTCAACAGCAATAGCGGTACCGGCAGCAACCGCAGCAGAACCAATGAGCACCTTCTTGGCAAGATCAATCTTGGACTGGTGATCCTCTTCCTTCTTCTGCTCATGCTTCTCGATGGCGCTTTCAGTCGATGTCTTCACCTTGGTAAGACCACCTTCAATCTTCTCAGCCAACTTGTCTGTCTTGGTAACCACAGATTGCTTGGTGTTGTCATAATGGACACGAACATCATGACGAGATTCCTCGGCGATCTTGAGAAGCTTCTCGGAAAGAGTCTTAGTCTCCTCCTTGTGAGTGATGGTGGTCGTCTTGATTTGAGAAATACGGGTCTTGGCAGAAGTGCGAATTTCTTCAATGACAGTGAGGAAATGCTCTTCTTCAGATTTCTCATGAGATGACACCATGGAAAGCTCATACGACACCTTCTTCTTAGCCTCTTCACAGATACGGTCAAGTTCTTGCTCAGAAACAACGACATAACCTTGGACATCCTGTTCAATTGTCTCTGTGCTGACAGATGCACTGTGACTGATCTTCTCAACCAATTCAGTGATTCTGCTGGATACTGCCTTGGTTGTCTCAGAAACCACAACGAGACCATACTCGGCACCCAAGGTAAGCTTGGTCTTGGTATCCTGAGTCGACGACTCATGAGATTCGGATACTTGTTGAGACTCGGCAACAACCTCAATATGATGACCAATCACGGTCTCAGATACCTCCAAAGTACCATTGACCTTTTCATGAGTTTCCTGTGTGATCTTCTGCAACTTCTCGGTCATTTCAGTCTCGGCTGTAACAGTAGTGGTGTTAGTCACCGTCAACTCCTCAACCTTTGAGACCTGAACCATGACACTTTCTTGAACCTTCTCCAAAGAGAACTGAAGCTTCTTGTTTGTCTCCTCAATCACTTCAAGCTGAGTCTTGGTTGAAACCTCACTCTTTTTGGATTCCTGACAGGTCACCTTCATCTTTTCTTCAAAGGTGGACTTGGTCTCCTGGATAAAGTGTCCAATCTTGGAGCGGGATTCCTTAATGATGCTGCTAATGTCAGATTCAACATTCTGACCACCTTGCTTACGGCGCTCAGTAATGGAAGCAGACATTTCGCTAAACATGGTCTGGAGAGTAACACGAGTCTCTTCAATGGCAATTCCAACAGAGACCTTGGTCTTTTCAACAAGCTCACCATGAGAAGATTTGGCATAATCCACACCCTCATATTTCTTACCAACAGAAATCACAGCAGAGGAGGCATGACCAACCGAGTGGATAACAGAAGCAGATACCTTGGACTCTTCAATAGCAGAATCAACTTGCTCAAAGGTAGTCTTCTTCAAGACACTAATCTTCTCCTCAAGTTCAGTGGTAGTGGATGTACTTGAGGTGGCAACCTGAACACCAATCTTCTTCAACTCATTGGTTTGAGACCAAGCAGTAGTTCTTAACCAAGATAGAGTCTTATGGAAAGACGTTTGGGAGGTACCAATGATAGAAGTAGTGTCACGCTTAGCCTTCTCAATAGAGACAATAAGTTCTTCTTGAGCCTTGCCAATAATAGCCTGGATTTCCTGTTCAGTACCCTTGTTCTTGGCACATTCAGAGACACGCTCAGTGACGGTGGTAAACCAGGTGTGGTACGTTGTTTGAATGTCAGTGTACACTAAAGTCAAAGATTCAGATTTCTCTTGCTTCGTAGAAGATACCTTGTCCTTCTCTTCTACATGGATTGTTTCAGAGGTCTTTCCAACAATCACATTAGCATGAGAAACAGATGGCTTTTCAGCAATGGCAGTTGAGCTGGTGGTCTTCTTCTCATCCTTGCCTTCATAATGGTGAACAATAGCAGCACTTGCAAGGGCGGCAGCAGCAGCTCCAATAACAGCAGTCTTGGCACCACTAGATGACTCTGATTGCTTAACCTCAGTGTCCTTCTTTTCGGTGACCTTGGTCTGCTCAACCTCTGTTTCAACCACGCTAGTGGAGGTCTTACTAGTCTTCTCCTTCTCAGTAAGAACAGCGGTAGAAGCCTTTGAAGATGAAGATGCTTCGGTCTGAGAACCTGAGATGACAATGGTTTCAGCAACCTTGGTTGAACCGCTACTAGAAGTCTGGGATACATCAGTGGAGACCTTGGTAACTTCCTCCTTGATGTCTTCAGTGGATTGCTTAACAGCAACAACCTCATTGACCTGGGTAACAGTAGTAACGATCTTTTGAACTTCTGTCAAGGCAATGCGAGAGACACTAGTACCAAAGGAATACTTGGTGTATCTAATGATATCCTCCTTTGTGACTTCAGACTTATCAACATGCTTCTTGAACTGAGTGATGTTGGCAATAATGGAAGCCTTGATATTGTCCAAGGAGTACTCAATGCGACGTCTTTCAGCCCAGCTAAGGAATGTCAAGTTGGCATAATAGGCACGGATCACAAGCTTAGCTTCTTCGATACGAGTAGACACCTCAACCTTAGAAGCTTCGACCAAAGCAAGGGTATCCTTCTTGGCATTCTGTTCAGAGCCTTGTTCCAAGCACAAAGTGATTTGCTCAGAAATCTCGGTGAACCAGCCTGACAAACGAGTCTGAGTCTCAACAAGTTTATCAGAGATTGTCTTTTGAGCAACAGTGACCATCTTCTCGTCCAATTCAACCTTAATCTCGGCCCTTTCAGATTCTTCATGAACTTCGAATCTCTGAACCTGAGTGATTTCATGAGTAATGGCATTCTGGTACACGGTAAGCTGTTCCGAGAGATGCTCCTCTGTGATGCGTACGGTGTTCTGCCAAGCCTCTTCAGTTTGAACAGACTCCTTCTTTGAAACAAGAGTGCTAACATGACTGGCAAGAGTAGTCTCAGTCACCTTAATGGCAGCTTCAACTGATTGGTTGATTGCAGTCTTCTTGCTAGACAACACAGTGGAACTAGTACTTTCAAGATGGGTAGAGACAGAGGACTTGATCTCATCAAGGCGAGACAGGATTTGCTTGTGAGAAGTCTCAATGAGAGTCTTAATCTCCTCCTCAGACGAACCCTTCTTCTTGGCAACAGCAATAGCTTCGTAAAGTTCAATAAGCCAGTAGCGAACAGTCACCTTGATGGTGTCGGTGGTAACAAAAACGTTTTCAAGTATGCTACTCTCAGCCAACTTGTATTTGCCTTGAAGAATCTCAGTCTTTTCAGTAGTGGTCTTCTTTTGCTCTTCAATGACGAGTTGATAATGGCTATCAACTTCCTGAGTAACAGAAGAAACAGTGTTTTCAAAGTCAATGTCAGTTACAGAGGAGACCTCCTGCAACTTCAAATGATCCAAGAACTTATCAAACACACGAGCGCGGTAAATCTCTTTGACTTGCTGAATCGACATGTGCCAGGCAGGAACAGATCCATGAATCAATTGATCTACAGAAGCATGAACGCGAAGATGCTCATCCAATCTTCTGAAGAGTTCCTCACGAGATTCATTGATGGTCTTGACAAGCTCAGATTTAGTCTTGCACTGATAAACACGCTGAGTGAAAACAATCTTCCAAGCATGAATGATGACCTGAGACTCTTCAATAATTTCTACAGAAGTTTTTTGAGATTTACGGACCAAGATAGTTTCAGTACTCTTATTCTGATCAGTGACAGCAGATGACGAAGTGTTTTGGATAACACCAACTGAACCTGAAGAAGTAGAGGCTGTAGTGGTAGTGGAACTGCTCTCCTTCTTTTCCTGACTAGCAACCACAGATGCTTGTTCCTTGGTAGCCTTGTGCTCAGACACCTTATCAGCTACCTTGGAAACGGTACCAATAACTGCAGCACCTACAGCGCCAGCAGTAACTGCAATACCAACATCCTTGAGGATTTCATGGAAGCCGTGGGTCTTTTCGGTGGTAGTGGCACCCGACTCAACCTTGGCAACAGTATTGGTCTTCTTGACAAAGTTATCAACAACCTTGATATCAGCTTCCTCAACGCTTTCGATAATAGCACCTTGTTCAATGCACTCAGAAATACGCTCGATGGAGGAGGCGACGGTAGTGGTTACGCTTGAAATACTAGTTTCAGTGGCCTTCTTTACGGTAGCCTTACCAAAGACAGGAACTGAGAATCTCCAGTTGATGACCTTAAGGCTTTGACTGCTTTCCTTGCGAGATACCAAAATAACAGTGGTGTTTTCTTGAATGGTCTCAGATTGGTAACCAAATACAAGGTGAGAGTAACTGTCAAGGTGAATCTGGCCTTCAGCAGTTAATGTCCACTTCTGGCTACTTGAGCCTGCTTCGGAAGTTTGGATGATCTTGGAAGATACATCAATGTTGCCTTTTTTAAAAATTAAGGAAATTAGTTTATGGTCAAGGGAAGAAAAAAAAAACTATTTATCTATATATATTTACCTTCAACATCAATGACAAGTTTACTTCCATAATTGATCAACAAATTGTCCCTAAAAGTCCAAAGCTGACTCTTGTAATCCTTGAAGTTCAACTTCTTCAAAACGAGAGAAGCGCCCGATTTGCTAGAGGCTTCGTTCACGGCCAAAACAAGACTATCGGTTCCAGTGGAAGCAACCTTGACGAAGAACCAAGTAGCACTAGGGAAGAGACCATAATGCTGGGAGATGGTAGTTTCGGTCTTGGTATTCCTCTTTTGGGTGGACTGTACCCAGGAAAATGCAGCAGTGATGGCAATCGTTGAACTGTTTTGGACTTCCTTATCAGAGTAAACAGGAATGTGAAGCTGGACACTGGATTCAGTAGTCTGAGTCAACTTCTGAGTTGAGGTGACAAGTTCAAAGATTTCGGTTCGGCGAGATACATTGAAGTAAGTTGTCTGAGAGCTGATGTTCACTGACAATTGACCTGTACTGGAGATAGTAAAGACTTGATCAATTGTGTCTTGGCTACCAGACAATACAAGCTTGTTGGCTATGGAAAGAAAAAAAAACAATCAATCATACTATTCGTACACTTTTTTTTCTTCAAAAAAAAATAAACTTACATTTCTTATCAAAAGTTAGGCGAAGCATATACTTATAATTAACAAGATATCCACCAATGTAGACCCACAAAAATCTCTTGTGATCTTCATTTTCACCAAGCTTTACAAATGTAATAGCCTCTGAATCACGTTCGCCTGAAGCCAAGTAAGCGTTTTCATTTCCAACACGGATAAAGAACCAGTTTTCAGAGCTGGGCCATTGGTTTTCGGTAGTCACCTTGTGACAGAAAGTTTCCTTGAGCCACTTAAAAGCAACAATGGCAGAGATAGAGCTGGAGACGACGCTGATCTTACCGGCCTCAATGATGGTATAACCAACATCCAAAGCAGTGTTGTTGTTGGTTTGCTCAATAGGGATGAGACCGGGTACCTTGATTTCCCAACGCTGTTCAGGACGAGCAAAGTTGCTGTTCTTGATATGCGTCTTCTCCTCCTGGATAAACACATCGACGGTGCTAGTACTGGAACTGATCTTTAGCTCCTTGATGGTAAGCACCAAGTTACGCTTTCCCTTGAGATAAATCAAACCGCCCTCGGCACCAAACTCCCAAGTTTGATCGGTGTTCTTGATATCATTACTTGCGGCAGAGAGAACAAGCTTCTCACCAGACGTCACCTTGGTAGACAAAGCTGCATCCAAAACAAGGTTCTTGCTCTTGAGATTGACCAAGCGACCATTCTGGAATGACCAAAGCTGACTGGCATAATCTGTTACCTTCATGGGGGCAATGACGACCTTGGCACCTTCCCTAACGCTCTCAACAACATCAAGGACGTAGCCATGAAGATAGCTCTTGACCAAGAAGTAACCGGCAGGAGGGAAGTTGACGTTTTGATGCGTCTTGTAACGAACCACCTTTTCAAAACCTGTTGGTACATAGCCACTTTCCAAATGGAAGGATTCCTTGCGATCATTTTTCAATGAATGATAGGAGGTCTTTTTGAAAACAGAGTGACCACTTTCCTTCTTATCGGTAAGCACAGTGGAGCTGACGGTTGTTTCTACTGGACTAGCGGTAGTAACAGAGCTGAGAATACCGGCACCAGCAGTGGCGATAGCAGTAGTTGCGGCGGTGGCGACAGCAAGCTTATCAAGGACACTGGTTGATTCTGAACTGGTGGTACTTTCTTCGTCTGAATCCGAATCACTATCAAGGTTGTAATCATCAGCAACCTCTTCCTTCTTGGTAACAGAAAGAGATTCTTCAGAGACACTTTCAAGGACGGCACCAGCAACAACAAAATCAACATTAGATGCAGTGCTGGATTCAGCGGTGGTGGTGGTAGTTGTCGTGGTTGTTGTGGTAGTGGTGGTCTTATTGGCATAGACTGGCTTGGAGAACACCCATCTTAACCATGCTTCAGATTTCAATGTTGTTTCATGCTGACCCTGTTCATTAATGAACTTCTTAACACGAAGTTCACGAAGACCAACCTGGGCACCAGAAACAGATGCACGTCTCGAGTTTGAAATACCAACAATCAGATGCTGATCAGAGCGCAAATGGATTTCACCATTGGGGGTAAGCGACCAGAACTGAGAAACAGACATGGATTGAGAACGTACAAAGAGAGGGGTACGAAGACCATCTTCTACCAACAAACCCTTGGTTACACTAGCATCAAGAGCAAGGCCCGTCTTTGCATTAATGAGATGACCATCACGGTAGGCCCAGAACTGCCATAAGTAGTCCTTGTAGTCAAGAGGTTTCAAGACAACTTCATGTTCGGTCTGGCCCTTTTCACCAACTCTTTGCTTGCGTTCAACGGTCAATGCAAGCTTCTGCTCACCATAGTTGATACGGATAAAGAAACCGCTCTCAGGGAAGAGACCCCAACGACGAACCACGGTCCAATCAGATTTCTGTTCGTAGGCATCAACCTTGGTTGTCTTGACATTCATCTCATTTACGGTGCTAACAAAGATTTCGCTACCCTGCTTGCTCAAATCAGTCACCTCAACAGAGCCGGGACCGCTTCTGCCAAAGACAGGAGTAGCAAATGTCCATCGCTGGTATTCCAAATCAAGAGAACCACGGGTAACCAGTTGGATTTCAGCACCCTCAACGGCCTTACCTCCCTTGGCACCAATAACGATACCAGAACGAGACTGTGGGTGAAGATGACCCTCGGCAGAGAGAGACCAGAGCTGATTCTGACGGTTTCGCTTGAGATACTTCTCGTTCCACTGGATCAAATCGCTTCCAGCATTCAAGGCACCACCGGCAACATCAATAACATGGTCGGAGGCAAGGTTAGCAAGACATCCATCATCTTGGTAATGCCAGAGTTGCTGACGGAATTTCTTGTAGTCAATCTTGGATAAGATCAACTTGGTACCCTTTTCCTTGTTGGGGGAGGTCAAGACAAGAGAGCTGTCTGCTTTGGAACGGATGTAAAACCAATTTTCGGGGAATACACCGACGGTTTGTGTCACCAACTTTTGCTTTGAATAAGGGGCAACTAAAGGGGGGTTGGTTGGTTTAGTATAGGTATGCTTTCCCTTTTTGCGTGTTTTTTTTAAATTACCTCTTCTTGTTTGAATAGTCAATAAGATCTTTTCGGTACGAACAACCACATCGACGTTCTTCTTATAAACCTCGCTAAAACGAGATTCATAATGACCATGCATAAAGTCCCAAGTATAATGTGCACTTGTGGTACTAACGTAGGCAAGTTGAACATGATACGAGCTACCCTGTTGGATCAAAGCAAAACCAAGTTCGTTTCTTGGCTCAGAAACAATGGAACCATCGGTCTTAACAAGCCATGTTTGACGAGTGTCGATGGTTTTATCAGAATTTACCAATTTTTCTCTGATTTGAAGTTGGCTACCACTAACCAAATCATCTATTGAATATGATTAGTTAGTTTATATTGTTTGTTTTTATTTTTATATATTTAATTTACCTGAAGCATGTAAAACCAAACCAGTAGCACAATGCACCAAAAATCCATCCTGATAAGCCCACTTGAAGTGCTCACTCTGACCAAGCGACATTTTCTTTACACCAACAAAAGAAAATGCCTCTGATGTTTCAGGAGCAAGAGCCATACCATCATTAGCGCCGATAAAGAAGGGCTGAGCAGGCCAGTTGGCAACGCGATGCACAATCTTTTGAACAGACTTTTCATTAAATCGTTTCCATTCGATGAGGAGCGTAATGGTCCACGATTTCAAAATTTGAATATCGTTCTCAACGGTGATGTCGGGTGTCAAGAGACCGAAACGATGCTCGGTTTGGCAGGAAACATGGTCGCCAATTACAAGACGATGGCCACCATTGAAGGGCTCAGGCACAAGTGTGAAGGCTGGGTTTGAGCCATGAACCAAGTAACCATCAATAGAGAGATGCCATCTTTGACTGACAGAGTTTGCAACACGTACATCTTGGTGAATGGTTGATCCAATTGCCACGTCTAGATTGGTATACAATGTGAGTTTTTTTTTTCTTTCTAACAGTAAACAAAAAGTGTAACGTTACCTTTCACGTCAATAGCTAACTGAGTTTGGAAATTGATCAACACGCCATTCCAATACATCCATAACTGCTTACGCCAATGGCTATTGTCAACTGGAGCAAGAGAAATGGCATTCGTCTCACTATCAGCAGTAAGAACAAGAGGGAAGTTCGAATCTTTACTGATAAAAGATCGAATGAGGAACCAACCACTTGGATACTGAGCATAGTGGTGATAAGAAATGGTCTTCTTGACCGTGGTTTCAGAAACAGCAGCTTTTTTAAATGCAGTTTTTTTAGTATCTCACACACTTTAAAAGAACGAAAAAAATAAAAAAAAATACTTACAAGCTTTTTGCTTGAAGACGGGAAGAATAAAGTTCCATCTCTGTTCCTGATGATCAGGAGTTTTCTTATGAGTTATAAATACATTGGACTTCTTAGTCTGACTAGCATCAATAGCCAAAACAATGTCCTTGTGATTCTTGGAATGAATGTAGCCTTCAGCAGAAAGTCCCCATAATTGATTATCATAATTTTCTTTCTTTTGGGTATACTGACAAAGCTCAGTACCACTGACAATACAGCCTATAAATATATATAAGTAAAATGATTATATGTAAAAAAAGATGGATAATTACCTCCTTTAATATCCAAAACCAACTTTGATGCCTTATTAAAGAGGAAGCCATCTTTGTGTCTCCAGAGCTGACGGTTATAGTTTGTGGTATCCAAATTGGTGACCATCACAGAAGCAGCAAGCTTATTGGTCTCATCAACAGTAAGCACAAGACTTTGTTTTTGGTTCTTGATAAAAAACCAACTATCAGGGAAGATGCCGATTTGCTCACTGACGGTCACAATCTCACTGGTTGTCTTTTTGAAGATGGGCAAGACAACAATGAAGCGCTGGTGTTTACGCTGCTTGCTTTCGGTGGCCTTCTTTTGAAGCAAGACAGTGGAACCTTCGCGGTTCAAACCAAACCAGCTGTCCTGCTTGAAGCCAAGGACATAGTTTTCGTCATGCTTGAGCTTGACCTCACCATCGTCGGACATAAACCAGGCTTGCAACTTGTAGTCGGTATCCGAACTGTCGGCGGACTGGCAGATGGAGGCATCTTCGGTGAGATCATCGGCGGTCAAGAAGAAACCAGAGTTCTTGTTGATCAAGCGGTTAGTGATCACATCAAAGTGCCAGAGTTGACTTTCATAGTTGGTCTTGCGAAGAGGCTCAAGGGAGAGCTTGCCACCGGTACTGTTCATGGAGGAGGCATCGACGCCAATGAAATGACCTGTGGATTCAGATTTGATGAAAAACTCGGTCTCTGGGAAATTGTT
>VCJJ01000579.1:19920-31164 GCA_024139415.1 Backusella tarrabulga | reverse complement strand
AAATCAATTTTTGTCCTAGGAAAATGGAAGATTTTCTAGGACAGATCGCTAAAAACTGTTTTGTTCTTCCATTGTCCTAACATTTTTTTGGATTAAAACTCCCGCTAATTTTTTTGATTTTTCTCATAGTGAAAATAGAGTGCATATAAGCGAAATAAGATACAATTTCTTCTACGCAATCTATTTTTTTGTCAAATAAATGCTTTTAGATCATTCTCGATATTTGATTCGATTAAAATGTAAAATCTACCTTATTTATTATTAAAGTTACAATGCAATGCATCCACAAGCCAATTGATCTTCTCTTCGCAAGATTCTTTTCATATAAATTCAAACTCACGATTCCCAAAAGGTGGCGAAAGACAGCTCTACAAATATCATTGGCCGTAAAAAAAGTCCGTTAAAAACAGTCTTTTCACTCAAAAAGTCAGCTTCAAGCCGAGAAAAAGTCTGCATTCGTTAATAATAGTTTTTTTTTTTTTACTATTTTATAATATAATAAAGCTACTCTCGGATCTATATACTTGATCAGCAATATAAAGTTCAAAGAATGCAACTGGGATTACTCTCACACGGTCAGTTGACATTTGATCCCTTCAAGCCGATCATTTTGAGAGGATCACCGACCGAAGATGGCTCAACCTTGTTTGCTGGCAATGTCGTGCTGAATCTCTACAAGTCAACCAAAATATCCAATGTCTCTGTGACATTAAAGTCCAACATTATGACATATTGGCCAGAAGGTGAAGTTTCAAAATAGTTTGCTTATTTTTACTTGTGTATTAAAGCAAGACAACAGGAATCGGCTCACGTGGCAACATAACAACGTCTGAAAAGGAATTGGGCGAGCAGACTTTACAGATTTTGGCCTCAAATTTGGATAACAAGTCTTCAGTTTTGACTCTGGCTGCAGGAACGCACAGATTCTCTTTTGCCTTTGTAGTATCAAATGTAAGAAATACGGTTTTTTCTTTTTTCTTTTTTCTTTTTTCTTTTTTTCTTATCTTATTTCTATTTTTAGTCAACATTGGCAACTATTGAAGATACATTTGGACGTGTTCGGCATGTAGTTGAAGCACACGTACAAAGACCCGGCATTATGTTACTGAGTACTTGGAGCGTATCTAAACCCGTGATGGTATTACGGACTTACATGTCGAATTCTCTCTTGACCAACAACTCGTTGACCAACCTTTCCAAAACATTCGAGAAGCAAATGGTTTATGGAGACATTGAAGTGCTGATAGAGGCAGCGGCATTCTCTTTAGGCGATTTGTTTTATATAAGAATGATCATTGAACCCACACTTAAGCACACTCGGCTTGAAAACATGGAAGTCACTGTCACAGAGTCAAGACGTTACTGTGTTCCAGAAATGAAAGCATGGAGAACAGACTCGACCACATTCCCTATGAAGTTTGCGGGATCTGTAAGACTTGCCGAATTTGGAGAAGTAAACATCACAACGGACGAATTAAGACCCGCATTTGATAAAACTGCACAAGGAATAGAGTTGGAGCATACATTTGCACATAGAATCTCATTTGCGACACCGACCTGTCAACAAAATATACATCATACTACTTATGTAAAGGAAATTCAGTTCCGACATTATATCGATATAAATTTGACAATGTCATACATTGATCAAGACGGAAATAAGCAGACAAGCCAACTAAGCACCTCAGGCATCGTCAACACGCCGGCTGAGCCTTCAGGCATCCTGACTCCACCTCCCGCGGCTCATTTCTCTCATAATTCACGCTCTACTTCTTCCCAGTCAATACAAATACTAAGCAGGCCATCGACTCCATCAAGTAGTGCAAATACTTCTCCCAGACTGTCAAGCGCCATCCTGCCAGCCACTTCCACAAACACTCAAAACAATCTATCCCAAAATAGCAATAGTCCGGGGTGGCAAAACATGATTCTCCGTCTCTCCAAATCCAAGGGTGAGAGAGATGGATCTGGAAACGGAAGACGTGTAGAGACCATTATCCTTGACACGTCAATTATTGTCTTTGATTGCAGGTTAAAAGAGGATTATGGAAGGTTACCTTCATATTCAGAGCTTGGCACAAAGTTTTCGGAAACCACCGAGTACTCGTCTGATAAACAGGAAAAGAAAATTAAACACAAAAAAGGCTTGATCCCCCTCTCAATGGATGAGCCGTCAGTGCCACATCCTTACCTGTGTCCATGCTATCATGCCTTTTGTAGAGAGATGGAGCTTGCTTCTCAAGCCTTATATTTACCCACCGAAGCAGCACCAGCGATGCCCCTTTTGGATCGTATCCCCTCGATTCCTCCACCAGATTATGTTGATTAATCAATATAATAATTTAATATTTGATTGAAATATATAATTATATACCCCAGCCTACAGGAAACTGGTTTTTTTTTTAAAAAAACAAAAAAGTTATACAAGGATCATTCTTTTTAAGCATATGATCACTTGTATATTTACGAGAATGATCATCGCTTTGCTTATCATATTACTATCGCTTGTTCCTGCTTTGAACGCAATAAGCAGTGTCAATCCGAGGGAACTTGATGTAGTACAAATATTTTTTTTAAGGTTTAATGTTAGACACAATGAAAACAAAATAAAAAGAAACCATTCACAATATTTAATCAAGTAAAATAATATATTGGCTTGCATCAGTTATATTGTGTCTCCTTCTTTCCTTCACTTCTCCTTAATTCGCAATAATTAAATAAACAATATATTTCGTGCGAAAAAGAAATCCAGCACGGTCAACAAAATTAGGTTACATAATCGATTATAGTTTTACCACGTTTTAGGGACATGAACCTTCTGGATCTTACACAAGCAAATGCATTACGTTCTGTAGCAGTTGAATAGGGAAAATCATGTATTCTTACAGGCCAGGATTTTGTCAGGCCATTTGAATCGGTAATGCTTGTATAAAAAGAGTTTAGTGCACTTTGAATGATGTACTTGTTTTGCCGAAATGGTAACACAAACATCGTATGTATTATTGTCATATTGGCAATAACACAGATTTAAATCGTTTTATATAGCAATAATGTGATGTTACCATTTAATCAATTCATTTTAATATCCGCAATATACATTATATCATGAGGATCACTATAATGTTGAAAAATGCTCATATAAAAGGGCCAGAAGTTTTATTAAACGAGTCTTTTCTGTACTTTTATTAGAAAACTATCACATTTTACTTGTCTAAATTTTGATTGATAATGATTAAAAGTAATAACTTTTGATTAGTAGAACATGATAGTAACGGTTATCTTTTTTTTATTTTGCGTGTTGATATCATACCCATATTTCAAAAATGACCTGTTTCGAGTTTGAACGATGTAAGCTAGTGTCGAATAAGAAACAATAGGAAAAAGTTTGTCGAAATAAGCGTGACTCTATAAGCTCAAGAGCGCAGAATGAATGAGTCTAACTCGGTAACCTGTCAATTAAGAGACAAACAGAATGAGAAAAAAAAATAGTTGATCTCCAAATTTGTATCACTGGCCTTTCCCATTCTTCTCCCTGTTATTTTTTTTATTTTCTTTCCTATTTTTTCCTTGGTTTTTCTTTCTTACTTTATTATTATTTTACGTTTCCTGCAATATAAATATAGACACTCCTCACTATTATACACACACATACATATACATTATAAATATAAACATTAACGTAAACATACACCTATCTATATTATTAAAAGATTGATTTTCAAAGCTTTATGGATAGCGACAATAGCCAAAGGCATGGACCATCGCTTTCTAGTTCTTCGTCGCAAGAACGACTAAAGATAAACCATAGGAGTCCATCGGACGAAGATGACTCAGCTTCAGCTCGTAAACGAACTCGCGCCTCACCTGATCAACTAGCTGTACTTGAAAAAACGTTTAATATGAACCCAAGTCCCAACAACAGAGTACGTGAACAACTCTCACGAGAGCTCAATATGTCCGAGCGATCCATTCAGATATGGTTTCAAAATAGACGCGCTAAAGTAAAGAATATTGCCAAAAAGACGTCTATCCTTTACGATGAAACGATGAAGATACAACAGTATGCTATCGCTGCTGCAAATGCGGCTTGTCAAGCTGCTGCTTTTAATGAACAACAAGCTTCTCCGGGTACTCTAATCAAAACAAACCCTGATCTTTACTATTATTACTATTACTACTATTTCAATCATCGACAACAAGAGCAGCAGCAGCAGCGACAAAAACAGGCACGTTTATCACAAATCTTTTCACCATCTTCCTCTACAACTACTAGTGCCCCAACGCCACCTCCACCTACTTCAATGATGTCTATACCACCCCCTCCTCCCCCACCACCTCCTATTCCAGCATCGTTGTCTGTTGATCGATCTTCTTCTCCATCAAACACTTTTTCGTCCGATACTTCGCCACAAACACAACCTTGGCCCGGAAAGCAATTGAATTACCAGGGTACCACTCGTACTAGAGCACACACCATAGGTCCAGGTGGATACCAGGAATACATGAAGAATAAGCACGTTGATCGTGGAAATTCTACCGAATTAATACAGAGTTTTAGTCCATATGATACTTCAAACTACGGTTATATTTCAGATTATAATGCTGTTATGCCTCAGCCCCATCCCCCACAACCACGACCACGACCTTCGACAAGTAGAGAAACTGCCTCCAAGACTTCCAATAGAACAGACATTCCACCAAGCGAACCTTTACATTTAATTCAAACTGACAATACGATGCGTATATCTCCCCAGCAACAGCTTCCCTTCTATAATCAGTCTCAACAGATTAATTGGGAAAGTTCCCCCATACGTAAGTTTTGGCTATTCTTTAAAAGCGATAGCATATTAAAAGGAATTAAACCTTATTTTATATATATTACATATATTATGTACATCATTACTATGGAACAAATTCTACTATGTATACTTTTATTCATATAAATATGTATGCACGAATCTCTCTATAATAGCACACCCAATTGGCAGCAGCAATCCATCGTCGTCGTTCGCTGATTACAACACGATCCCCTACGAAGATCCAACAAACCGACATGTGTTCTCAATATCAGCAATTAAGATTGGGACATGGAAACGGGTAGGGTATCAAAGCCAGGATATACTATGCTTTTTTGATAATCAAAAGTTAGCATTCAGTTGGTGTATTTGCGATGGTGCTCAGAGATACAAGATTGAGTTTGGTCAAAATGTAGTGCAAAGTATAAAGCTCGAACAAATCCAAGGAAGAGCAGGATGGGCACGCCTGGAATTTCAAGTGATACCAAATCTAATTTATTTTTACATGGAATCTGCAACACAAAATACCTGGTCACAGTGTCGAGACTACACAGAAGACAAGCAGGCTACCTTGGTCAAATATCATCACCTAGACGGGCCAATTCTCTCGTTAAAAACAGAATTGGATCAACTTGTACAGCGAAATCCGATTTTCAAAAGCATGATTATACAAACAGATGTTTATCCTTCAAGTTTAACTGATAGATCTGAACAGTAACCAGTATAAAAAGAAATTTTAATCGTTTGTAAATATTAGATATGATTTTTTTTGTTGTTGTTATGCGTAATTTGTAAAGTCTGGTGAGGACAGCGCCACAAAGATAATAAGCAAATTTATGAACTAAATATGATTGGAACTGGTATTAAATTATGTATGAAAAGAAATTAATATAACCCACTTACTCTCACACACACACGCGCCCCCCCCTATTATGATCTTTTTTTTTCCCTTTTGCTATTGTTACTTGTTCTAATTTGATTCTTGAATGAATAGCCCTAATTAAATAAAACTTTATATAATCATTTAAACTCGCTACTCTTTATTATTGTTTCAACTATTGCGAACAAGAGCAGCAGCAGCAATGCTCAGAAAATGTAGATGTGTCCACCATAACCTTCTTCTAGCACTACTCTTTTAACACTACTTGTACAATCCCTCGTTCTAGAATTTCTCTATGGAGATGGTTCTTCTTTTATCTACTGGATTAATGTTTAATAGCTTGAATTATAAACAAAAGTGAATGCGCGAATAATACATATAAACAAAGTCATATGCTGTTTAACTTGTAGATCACTTTTTAATACTCTTATGATTGTCTTTAGATCATTGATGAATTGATTATTTTTTTAATTCAAATTAAGATTTGTCGTATCAATTTCTTCGATATTTTAGAATTGGGTATCTCCAAGGGAGATGAAAATCGTTTTATTATGCAATTTATATAAAGCAAATGCATAATTTGTAACATTAAATAACGCTGTCATGCTTTATAAACAGTTTCACAGCATGAATTATCTTTATAAATATACGAATTGTTACAGGAAGTGACATTGAATAGACAATTTGCTATCTCTAACTACATTTATTTATACAATTCAATTATACAAGACCTTGTTTTAATAAATTCAAATCAGAATATACTTGATTAAAATGATTAATCAAACTCAAGATTCTTGATTAAGAGGATTAAAATTTATCATGTACATTAGAATTGCATTACCTCTTTTTCATTGAGTTTGGCTTTACTTATTTTAGTCTTAATATGGTTTGTTCTATATAAAAATAAGTCACTATGTACTTGAAAATAATACTATGTACTTGCAACTATAGTCATCTTTATGAATCATTACTCGAACTTGACAATGTTCTTTAACTTTTAAAATTACTTCTTTGCTGCTTATATCTGGTAATTTGATGCTCTGGATTTATGAATGGATTGATTCGATACGCTAATAAAGTTCCTTCTAGAAATCTTATTAAATAACCAAAATCTCTTTTAAAAGTTCAATTGCTATTTTTCACTTTACACATCTTTACTAACATATAGTCAAGGAAAATACAAAATAAGAATCACTTACACAATATTCTAGAATTGTTTTAGATTTTTGACAGAATTTCTGGCAGGCCCCACACATCTAGAAAAAATGAAAACCGATTCATTCTTAATTAAGTAAAATGGGTTTACGATTCAAGATCGTTAATATTGTCTGGTGGCTTCTTGCATAACCTTTCACTGCAATCCAATGTGACACAAAACGCGTGGGCCATTTTTTTTCATGTGCAGCTGTTTTATGTGTTTCATATCGCTAACCAAAGAGCGTATCCGTTTTAACTTGAATAAAGCCTATTGCTTTAACCATTACTCTGGGACCAGCATTCATTTAATTAACCTGGTTTTTAGGTAGATTAAATGTATTACCGAATTAGAATTGTTTTTATTTTATACTTTTTTTAAAATAATGACGCTTTTTCAGAATTACTTACTTTTTAAAAATATGATAAGGTGTATCATTTTAACACCATTATGAATTATAGCCAACCTCCTCTATTTTGGATATGCAATAATGATTTTTGTCACAACAATTTTTATTTGTACACTCTGATTGGAGCTGATGTTGAATTATGAACGAAGAGATATTAACATATAAACGCACTTACCCACACACAGCAGTGTTCTTTATCTGTTGCTTATTCTATCTTAACTCTTGAATAGTCAGCCTTAGTAAAACCCTTTTTAAAAATGAGAGAAGTTATTTCTGTTCATGTTGGTCAAGCTGGTGTCCAAATTGGTAACGCCTGTTGGGAGCTCTACTGTCTTGAGCACGGTATTCAGCCTGACGGTCAAATCCCCAAAGAACTTGACACTGGCGATAACTCTTTTGATACCTTCTTCAGTGAGACCAGTTCTGGTAAGCACGTTCCTCGTACTATTATGGTCGATTTGGAACCTACCGTTGTTGACGAAGTCCGCACTGGTGCTTACCGCCAGTTGTTCCATCCTGGTAAGCTTTTCAACTTGAGAGCAATACCTAATGACTTGGAAGCTAATCTTCTTCTTCATCTCTTGATTAGAATTGTTGATTACCGGTAAGGAAGATGCCGCCAACAACTATGCCCGTGGTCACTACACCGTTGGTAAGGAGTTGGTTGACTCTGTCTTGGACCGTATTCGCAAGTTGGCTGATAACTGTACCGGCCTTCAGGGCTTCTTGGTCTTCCACTCCTTCGGTGGTGGTACTGGTTCTGGTTTTGGTGCTCTTTTGATGGAGCGTCTCTCCGTTGACTACGGTAAGAAGTCCAAGCTCGAGTTCTCCGTCTACCCTGCTCCTCAAGTTGCCACTTCCGTTGTTGAACCCTACAACTCCATCTTGACCACCCACACCACCCTTGAGCACTCCGATGTCTCCTTCATGGTCGATAACGAGGCCATCTACGACATCTGTCGCCGCAACTTGGACATCGAACGTCCTTCTTACCTCAACCTTAACCGTTTGATTGCTCAGGTTGTCTCCTCCATCACCGCCTCTCTTCGTTTCGATGGCTCCCTCAACGTCGATTTGAACGAGTTCCAGACTAACTTGGTCCCTTACCCTCGTATTCACTTCCCCTTGGTCACCTATGCCCCCATCATCTCTGCTGCCAAGGCCTACCACGAGCAGTTGTCTGTTCCTGAAATCACCAACGCCTGTTTCGAGCCCAACAACCAGATGGTCAAGTGTGATCCTCGTAACGGTAAGTACATGTCTTGTTGTTTGTTGTACCGTGGTGATGTTGTCCCCAAGGACACCAACGCTGCCATCTCCAACATCAAGACCAAGCGCACCATCCAATTCGTCGACTGGTGTCCTACTGGTTTCAAGGTTGGTATCAACAACCGTGCTCCTGCTGTCGTTCCTGGCGGTGATCTTGCCACTGTCCAACGTGCCTTGTGTATGTTGTCCAACACCACCGCCATCGCTGAAGCTTGGGCTCGTCTTGATCATAAGTTCGATCTCATGTATGCTAAGCGTGCTTTCGTCCACTGGTATGTTGGTGAAGGTATGGAAGAAGGTGAATTCTCTGAAGCCCGTGAGGATCTTGCTGCCCTTGAGAAGGATTATGAAGAAGTTGGATCCGACTCTTTGGGTGACTCTGAGGTTGAAGATGCCGAAGAGTACTAAATTTCGTCTTTTTTATACCATTAATAGTTGATTTGAGAAATTAATAAAAAATTGAATAGTGTTCATTTTTGTTAGCTTTATAGCTTATAAATAAATAATTCTTAAAAAATGTGTTACAACTCCATCCTAAATGATGTGTACATATTTGAATTTAGTCCGAATGGATTTGTTGATTTTCATTAATCCTGATATGTTTCAGGTACAGTCACCAACAAAACTTCTCCAATAAACGACGTGTTCGAGGGTTATTTTTATTTAGTAGCGACATTTAATGTCATCAAGAGTTGATGTTTGTCATGCTAGCTTTCAGAATATATTTGCTCTACAATGATAGAGCATTGATATGTAAATGTACATTTTGAATGTCACTCTAGTAAATAGAAACACGCCAAACATATGTCAAAATTGATTTTCCTGTTTAGTACATATTAAGCATACTTGAGGTAACAATAACATTGTTTTATTTTTATAAATTGTAGTATTTTTATTATCCATTTATTTTATTCTTTATTACATACATAATATGAATATATCTGACACTTCACTTGAGTCTAAAAAGGCTGGTCATGGAATACAAATTCATACTGACTCAAAACGGTGGTGGCCAAAAACGATGTATCACACTTATTGGAGCAAGCTCTATTATTGGATACGAAAAAACATTCTTTTTGTCTTCATATTTGCTATCTTTGCTATCTTTATGAGCATGACTATGAATATGTTGTATTCCACTCGCTTACGTATGCTGAAGCAGGCCATGTTTAATGATATGGAAGAGGCGACTAATGAAGGCTTCAGATTACAACCACACCATGACAGGCTGGTGAAAACACTGGACAGTAACTTTTTACCGCCAGATACTCTTATGGACTGGGTTCAAACCAACACATCAAAGCCAAGAGCAGCATTCGTAGTCATCACACGTGAAGAAGAACTTTTTCGCTTACGAACCACTATGATTGAACTTGAGGAGCGCTTCAATACGAACCACAACTACCCCTGGGTCATTATTAGCGACAAACCGCTATCAAGAAAATTTCGTGAGTGGGTTAGTACAACAACAGAAGCACCGGTTTATTTTGGACAAGCTCCCCAGATTGAATGGAACGAGCCATATTGGATCGATGTTAAACGGATAGAAGAGGTTGTCAAGAATAAAGTAAATGAAAAAGTAAAGCATGGAGAGAATATATCTTGGCAAAGAATGACGAGGTGAACAAATATTGTTAGTCTAAATTTTCAAACAATGTATTTATATTTGTATATCCGTTGATAGGTATGCCGCTGGATATTTAGCTTATCATCCTCTTTTAAAAGATCTAGAGTTTTACTGGAAAGTACAGCCAGGATCATCCTACTCTTGCAATATACTTGGTGATCCGTTCCAGAAAATGAAGGATGATAATAAAAAATTCTGTAAGGACTTCCGGATCACTCATTTATTTATTTACTTAATTTTGTTTATGATTAGCATTTCTGCTCACCTTAACAGAAAACCACTTGGTGGTTGCAAACTTTGAAAACACCATTAAACAATTCATTCTAGACAATAAGAGATTAGTCCAACCTATAAGGAATAGTATTTACCCTGCACTTTTACATGATAAAAACAAGCAGGACGGGTTAGATCCTTCATTAGAAGAGCGTTTAGGAGAATACAGGGGGAAAATTTCAAACTGCCACATTTACAATAATTTTATGATTACATCTCTTTCATTTCTAAGGTCAGACAGCTATAGATTACTTTTTGAATATATGGATGACAGAGGAGGCTTCTTTTATGAAAGGTAGTTAGCACGAATTTTATCATATCATATAAGAACAAAGTGCTAATAGGTTTTTTGCTACTTGCTGAAGATGGAGTGAGGCATTTTTTCAAACATTTGCTGTAGCACTTTTCCTGGATAAAAAAGAGATATCTATGGCTGATATAGCTGGATATGCCCATAGTGAAGCTTCAACTTGTCCTTCCGAACTTGAGACCTATAAAAATCTAGGATGCATGTGCGATTCTAAAAGTTTCAAAGGTAAGTTAAAACTACTTATCCTTAACTCTACTAACTTGTATTATAATAGTATATAAAAACAGTATATGTCTACCCAAATTTCATAAACATCTTAACCCATATTACTGATACATGTAAATTATGTATATGTTTTTTGTATGGCAAAAAAATTGTATAAACATACTTCAAATTGGTCGATACTAGCCATTATTAATAAAGCTTATTTTAACTGCTTCGTTTCCATATTTTTTAATTGCCAATTATTCACTAGATCACTTGTA